>ML435142.1:0-15998 GCA_005239525.1 Nicotiana knightiana | reverse complement strand
CTACACCCTGCACTTTATGTGCAGATCCAGGTTAGTTGGAGCGCGGCGATCGTTGATCTCAGGCCGGCTATCTGTGTAGATTGCAAGGTAGCTGCCAATGTCCAGAGGACCTTGTCACTCATTCTACCATTTATCCTTTTAGACAGTACGATATTTTTGTTCATAGTTATAGACGCTCGTGACTTAGTGACACCCTGTTGTTTGCGGCTAGCTTCCGTATTTTTATATTAATTATATTTAGAATCGATTTAGTTTATGAGAAATTTAAAAGATGATA
Source organism: Nicotiana knightiana (assembly GCA_005239525.1). Taxonomy (NCBI): domain Eukaryota; kingdom Viridiplantae; phylum Streptophyta; class Magnoliopsida; order Solanales; family Solanaceae; genus Nicotiana; species Nicotiana knightiana. The sequence continues at coordinate 15,721 of ML435142.1, read as the reverse complement.
TTGTTTTATTAATTTCATATAATGGATTTAGTAGAAATATTTGAAATAGGCTTGCTTAGTAACATGATAGGCTCCATCACGACCATGTTTGAGTTTTGGGTCGTGACATTTAAGGGTTTAACATCACTGATAACATGCCAATGTATCAACAATGTGCAAATTCACCTATCACAACTCTCACATCGAATTCCATTGAGTACTGTACATGGCTCTCGGGCCCAGGGAATATCCATCCCGGATAGAACACAAACAACGGTGACCATAGCCACTCAGTACTGAGGAGAAAGGCCGATCCAGCCCCACGGAGAAGTTCCATCCCCGGAACATAACACCCGGACAAGATCCATGTCCGGGGACGATCCATCCCTCATATATCATCAAATTTGGACAAGATCTATTCCCAGGGAAGATCCATCCCTCAATATCAATGCGCTCACTAGGGGTGTAAAGACTCTGGAGGGGCTTGTACAGGCCCAAGCGCTATATCAGGGAAATGAAGGCATGATCAGAGTATCACTGCGGTATGCAGTCTGATCTCATAACTGTCTCAATAACAGGCTCTCGACCTCACTCAATCATTACCCTTCAGCCTTGCTAACATGGGCTCACAGAATCATGAACTAGCCCTAAACTGTGCTAAATATATAAAATTAACAATTACCGAGACTGAAGCATGAAACGATATGCTATGACAGGACTGAGTATACAAAATCAAATAAACACATAAGGAGACAGTAATATACGACCACTCGGGTGTAACGAACCGGCCAGTCATTCCAAGAGTTTAGCTTCGTTTCCCCCATTTCAGCTTTATTTATGTGTGTTGGGTTGGGTTTAGAGTGGTCATGATGAGAATTTAGGCAATTAGTCTCTCAAGGTAGCCTAATAGTTGAGAAAGGAAATAGAAACTTGACTTATTGGTGGACGACCTCAGAATGTGGATTTTATGGCTCAGATAGCTTCATTAGGTGATTTGGGACTTAGGAGCATCTTCAGAATGGATTTTTGATGTCCGGTGTAGAATTAGGCTTGAATTGGCGAAAGTTAGTTTATGGCGATTTCCGGTCAGCAGTGGAAAATAGGCTCTCTGGGTCGGAATGGAATTCCAGAAGTTGGAAGAGGTCCGTAATGTCATTTTCAGTATGTGTGCAAAATTTCAGGTCAATTGGAGGTGTTTTGGTTGGTTTCGGCGTAGTTGGCAAAATTTTGAAGTTTCAAAGTTCATAGGCTTGAATGTGATGTAATTTCGGTGTTTTCATGTTGTTTTATGGTGTTTCGAAGGCTCGACTAAGTTGTAATAATGCAATGGGGTGTGTTGGTATGTTTGGTTGGGGCCCCGAGGGGCTCGGGATTGATTTCGGATGGTTAGCGGGGTTTTGAACTTGGAAAATTTTGCAGAAATAGCTGCTGGTGTGATTTATGGTATTGGCTGCACCTGCGGATGGGTAGCCGCAGGTGCGATGGGCAATGCGCAGGCGCGAAAAAGGCTAGGCAGGGGAATTTCCGCAGGTGCGAANCTACCCATCCGCAGTGGAAAATAGGCTCTCTGGGTCGGAATGGAATTCCAGAAGTTGGAAGAGGTCCGTAATGTCATTTTCAGTATGTGTGCAAAATTTCAGGTCAATTGGAGGTGTTTTGGTTGGTTTCGGCGTAGTTGGCAAAATTTTGAAGTTTCAAAGTTCATAGGCTTGAATGTGATGTAATTTCGGTGTTTTCATGTTGTTTTATGGTGTTTCGAAGGCTCGACTAAGTTGTAATAATGCAATGGGGTGTGTTGGTATGTTTGGTTGGGGCCCCGAGGGGCTCGGGATTGATTTCGGATGGTTAGCGGGGTTTTGAACTTGGAAAATTTTGCAGAAATAGCTGCTGGTGTGATTTATGGTATTGGCTGCACCTGCGGATGGGTAGCCGCAGGTGCGATGGGCAATGCGCAGGCGCGAAAAAGGCTAGGCAGGGGAATTTCCGCAGGTGCGAAGTTTTTGTTGCACCTACGAAGCCGCAGGTGCGGAGGATTGGCCGCAGGTGCGGAATTGGTCTGTTAAGTGGGATTCCGCAGGTGCGGGTCGTAGGTGCGACCAAGTGTCCGCAGATGCGGAAATGCTGGCAGAAATAGTGTATAAGAGGCATCCGTGAAATTCATTTACTTTCACAATTTTTGCATGCGAGATGAGCTCCCTTGAAGTCAGGTTGGAGAGGGGATTCGTGATTCACCAGGAAAGGTAAGTTCTCGGGTTATTAACATCATTTCTATGCTGTTTAGATTCGGATTTGGCTTGTATTTGAAGAATTAATGTAAGAAAAGTTTGGAAAATGGGAGGAAGGAGTTGGGAATTTCTTTTAGAAATTTTAGTGGGCAATTGTGGTTCGATTTTAGTGTTCTTGGTATGTATAGAATCGTGGGAGGACGAGGATTCTAATGATGCAAATTTTATCGAATTCCGAGGCATGGACCTAGGGCTCGGGTTTGGCCGAACTTCAAGATTCTTGTATAATTTGATAACTTTTTATTGGGTTGTGTTCCTTGAGTATATATTAAAGATGTTGAACGGATTTTGGCTAGATTCGTAGAAATCGGGAGCCAATTTGAGGGGCAAGAGCATAACGGACTAGTATTGTAGCCCGGTGGAGGTAAGTAATGGTTATAAATCTTCTCCTTCTCCGCGACAACTAATGAGTTGCATATTTACTCAAAACCTTATGTTAAATCATATTCTAAAGATTGTTGAAATATTTGGGTTATACGCCGTGTTTGGGGCCTCTTGCTGATCTGTTTAGACCCCTTGAGGGCTTTTTACTACTGTTTTTCCTCACTATGTATTGATGATTTCACTCAGCTGCACTGTGCATACTGTGTTCGAAACTCAGCATGATTTACATCACTTTGAGATTTAAACTGATGTTTTGGGTCGAGTACCCTATTTTACTGATTCGCCCGAGGGGCCTTTCGAGTGGTTCTGGTGAGTGTGGCCGACGGCCAGAGTGATGGTGAGGTGCTGAGTGTGGCCGAGGGCCAAGAGTGATGGTGAGGTGCTGAGTGATATTAGCGCTTGGGCTGAAGGAGCCCTTCTGGAGTCTGCACACACCCCAGTGAGCGCACCGAGTGCCGAGTGATGAGTGATTGGGAGGCATGAGTTATTGTGAGGTGCTGAGTGACTGTAAGACATGCCCGAGGGGCTGTATATTATACATGTTTTGCGCGAGGGGATACTGATGGTTTAACTACATTCATTTCATACTAAATCTTTCGGTTTGAAGTTTTTAAAACTTTGCATTCTTTAAAGGACTTTTCTGAAGTTGATTTTAAGGCATGATGATTTCACATATCTATGTTATACTGTTGGAAAGAAAGGTTGTGCATCTTGTGATTTGATGACATTGATTTTATGTGTTTCTTGCTACTCAGACCTGATTTATTTTCATTACTACTGAGTTGGCGTGCTCACATTACTCCGTGCACCTTGTGGGCATATTTAGGTGTTAGGGCAGGGTGAGCTGCCTATTTATTGCAGAGATTCTCGGAGGTTTGCGAGGTAGCTGCATGAGTCCGCAGTCCTGCTCCCTCTCCTGCTTACTATTATAGAATTTATTTTTTGTTAAATTGTATATTTTATGTAGATGCTCGTGACCAGTGACTCCGGGTTGTCGGGGGTTGTATTTAATGTTCAGTATAGATTTTATTGTTTTATAAATGTTTAAAGGAACCTTTATGGGAAATCAATATAGTAAAAATGAAAAAAGGAAGCTTATTATGATTCGAGTTTGGGTTTTGGCTGGCCTAGTTCCATGATAGGCGCCATCACGACTGGCTAGGATTTGGGGTCGTGACAGATTGGTATCAGAGCGCTAGGTTACATAGGACTCACCGGTCATGAGCAGGTTTAGTAGAGTCTTGCAGATCGAGAGGCTGCGGACCTTAGAAAAATCTCACATTTTTAAAATTCTTGTCGTGCGAATCCATTGTATTCAGCCAAGAGCGTAACTCTTGAATTCCTTCCATGTATTCGAGCGCGCACGAGAGCACCTGGTATCAGCTGTGCATTGACGACTTGTGGCTTCCATGAATAAGATGTGATTTTGGCATGTTGGTAATGGGCCAGTCTGGAGGACTTGAGGCTGGATTCATTCTGTGGCTTGATTGCTGAGATTTTTGTTGTGTGGGCACATGTAATTGGGGACTTGTATGTCCGTTCGTGTTCTTATTGATGAGAATTGGTGACTAAGATGCCTATGTGGTGGGTGTGATTTGATGGTTAGATATGTTCAGACTGTGATTTGTGACAAAAGGGTTGGCTGGAAATGTGGAAAGATTTATTGAGTGTTCGATTTCTGTCTCGATTTGGTATATGGCCTTGAGTTGTGAGTATGTTGGAAGACCTCTCATGTTGTGTAGTTGTGGAGTGAAGCAAATTTATGTATTGGGTTATGAGTCCCTGGTGATGTCTTTGAGTTGATCATTTGCCCCAGTAACGTTCATGTATTCGATTGACGGTGTATTCCAACCGTATTAGCACTCCTTGTTATTTTATTCATTGATGGCGTCCTAGCATATTTGCGTAGCCAGGAGTAGCATACTCAATATCTGAGGATGAAATTATAAGTATTCAGGGAGGAAAGGCTCTATGCCAATTATGCGAGTGTGACTTTTTGCACGGTTCAGTAGCATTCTTGGGACATGTTGTGTCTAGTGAGGGTATCCATGTGGTCAGACATGTGTGGGTAGAGCTTCTAGAAGCTCGAGATTTCTGTTACCACCGCTCCAGTGTTAGTTCTGCCATCAGCTTCAGGTTCTTTTTACCACGTATCGTGGTGCCTCGAGGGTAGGCGTTGGTTGTGTTCAGATGCAGGAAGGTGTAGTGATTGCATGATAGTTCTAGTCTTTAGAGTTGTATGGAGAGATAACAGTTGAGGCTAAGAGGGTAGGGGTATCTCCCGAGGGTTATCCTAGGGTGTGTGGTCCCTGTGTAGTTCCGTAATAAGTTCTCTTCTACCAGTAAAAGATATACGTTGTAATTGGAGTTTAGTTCGCTTGTGGAAGTTGGCGTGACTATTGCGATGGTGGATGCAAGATTGGAAACTGATTTGAGTGTTAGATGGTTTGGGTCATAAAAGCTTATGGAGGATTTAGTTGAATCCCGCGACAACATGGTGGCAGTGATAATGTGTGGACATTGTCTTGTTTGTCTTGATCCTTGGCTTTGAACCAAGTGGGGGAGTTCGTTATTTAAGTTGATTACATGATTATGTGAGGTATTGGTTTCAGTTCGAGGTATATTGGTAATCAGTTATGACCTGTAGGTATGGGGTCGGGAATGTCACGAGTAAGGGAAATTTCTTCAATATAGGTTGTAATGTACTCTGTTGGGTAATAGGGTTCTATTGGATGAGTTAGTGGAAATTGTAAAAGGTGTAGTGTGTGCAGTTGTATTAATTTGCTTGTGGCTTCAAGTGAGTGGATTAATTTCCTAGTATGTCAGTATGCAAATGGGTCAGGTCGATTCTATCTAATTGGTCAATGTGATTGAGATTTACATTAGAGGATGTAAAGACTTGTCGTATTCTACATATCGGTATCAGGAAGGTAAAGGTAATGGCTTTAGATTCACAGGAAGTCTCTTCAGGGTAAGTTTTTCAAATGTGGTGCATTTGGGGATGATCGAGGGAGTATTCAGTAGCTTATGAGCCTTAGAAGATATGGTTTTGTGCTTGGGTCGTGTGTGGTGAGTCGGGGTTGCAAATTTGTGGTATTACGGCAGGAAGAAGTATCAATTTGAAGGTAAGTCAGATGAAACTTGGGTAAATAGGGCAACTTGGTAGTAGGTCGGATCGGCATGGTGAGGGATGCGGTTACTTCTTTGGGTGTTCATAAGGTGACGAGTTATTCGGGTGTATCATAGCAATGCTCTTGGGTTTTTGGTGGTCTGCGTAGTTTGGTTGAGTTATAAGAGGCCAGTCCTGATGGTTTGGTGTTGTGCAAATGGGATTTCGGATAGTTCCAGATGGTTTCTACCGCGGTTATGGGTGCATATTTTCTTGTGGCATGTAGTGAGTTTGTTTCTAAATGGGATAAAATGGAAGTTTTTGGCTAGTTGGGTACGTATTTTCTTGTGGCTCTGAAGGGACCATGGAGTTCCCGTATTTTTCCTAGGTTGGCATGGCGTGTGTGGTATGCTGGGTAGAGTTGAGATTTGCTTATGCAAGGTCACGGTTCGGTTCTGGAAGGAAGGTCATAATTCTTAGGCAGCATGGAAAATTTCATATGACTAGGTACATGATATCACTAATTGGTACGACATGATGGGGGTATATATACTTCAGAAAGAGCAATGTGTTTGAGTTAAGGGTACTTCATTGGTATCGCGGCGCCCTATTGTTGGATCGACTATCGATATTCAAGGTTGCTTGGTGAACGGAAGAATTATAGGGGTATCCCTCATGGAATGAGTAAGTATTTGGGATGTGTTATGTATTCGAGCGGTGGAGTTGTGATCAGATATGGTAATCCGTACATTTCATGGACTTCGAGACTGAGAGTTCTCATAAACAAGATATTTGTGGAAGTGAATTGTGAAGATGCGAGCTGAGCTAGTCGGATGTTAGTATGTACCATGATACTGTCATATGAAATTTTCGGTAAGTTGTCTACCTGTTGTGGGTGATCGAAGTTAATTTAGGGTTACTGGTACGCTAATATGGGTGTGTGTTCTGCACCAGGTCGGAATTGTTCGCTTCAAATTTCTACTATTGAGGAATGTACAATTCGATTGTGATTGAGTTTATTCATGTTCTAGAGTGATCTATGAGTTACCCTTCGGTGTTGCGATGAGTGGTGATTATTGGTTATATTCACATATGGTGCGGTTCTAATTGGGCTCTATAGCTAGATTTGAGTAAGGTAAGTAATTTGGGTGTTGCGGGATTGACGCGTGTTGGTTATATACCTTCTATTTCGGGTGGCATAGTATTGTTCGATTTTCCCCGTGGTTATGGCTATGCACTTTGAGTACCTGATGGCCAATTTCGAATGATTATTGATTTTGGGAAAGGTGTCTTGAAATATTTCAAGTGGACCAGCAGTTGGATGAGATTGCGCAGTGTAGCGGAGTCATATAGGGGTATGACCTTTGGTATTGGATTCATGCGTTTTGATTTTTGCGGTGTGTGCCAGGCTGTTAGCATGATATGGTGATGGTAATTGTTAATGATAGGATAGTCCTCTCCTGTGGATCTTTTATATAAGTTGATTTCATTGGGATGTTGATGTAAAGTGCCCAAGTTGAACAGGTTTTAGCTTCGAATTGTAACGATGCTCGAATGGTTAGTGTCATTTTATCATAGTGGTTGTGATGGATGAGAGGAGGTCATTGGACCTAGAATGAATATTTTTGGAATTTTCTACAGCCTAGTTGGAAGGATAAATATCGGGAGTCGGCTTCGAAATCTGCTATAATTCATGTTTGGGAAGGAGGAGTTTCATGTCTGACTTATCGGATGAATGGTTGTTACTTCTATGTGTTTCTTTCATCATCGACAGTTATGGAAGTGTTTGAGTGAGGCATTTCTTGAAAAAAGGTTATGTACCAATACTGGGTTGTTCTGAGCAGTTATTGTGACTTAGAGTTATCGCTATGAGTGTTTGAGTCACGCGGTGTATTATGTGATTTCATCTGGGGTACGTATAGAGCTTGATTCAGCATGTTTAGACTTGTTCAGTTCATAGTTATTGAGATTTTGATCTTGTATATCATTTCAGAAGTGGGAATTTGGTTCTAAGGTTTATGGGCCAGGATTTGGATTTCAAAATTTCAACGGTATTGTGCTATTGGACCTATATGAGATAGGGTGATGTAGGACCACCCCAGGGTATGTGCATGGTAAGATGCGTAACAGTTTGATAGTGTTGGAGAACAACTCTTGGCACGTTCGAGGACGAACATATGTTTGAGTAGGGGAGGATGTAACGACCCGGCCGGTCGTTCCGAGAGTTTAGCTCCGTTTCCCCGTTTCAACTTCATTTATGTGTGTTGGGTCGGTTGGTTCGGGTTCAGATGGTCATGATGAGAATTTGGGAAATTAGTCTCTCAAGGTAGCCTAATAGTTGAGAAAGTCAACTGACAGTTGACTTATTGGTGAACGACCTCGGAATGCGGATTTTATGGCTCGGATAGCTTCGTTACGTGATTTGGGACTTATGAGTATGTTCGTAATGGATTTTTAATGTACGGTGTAGAATTAGGCTTGAGTTGGCGAAAATTAGTTTTTGGCGAATTCCGGTCGGCAGTGGAAAATAGGCTATCGGGGTCGAAATGGAATTCCAGAAGTTGGAATAGGTCTGTAATGTCATTTTAAGTATGTGTGCAAAATTTCAGGTTAATCGGAGGTGTTTTGGTTGGTTTCGGCGTAGTTGGCGAAATTTGGAAGTTTCAAAGTTCATAGGCTTGAATTTGATGTAATTTTGGTGTTTTCGTGTTGTTTTTTGTTGTTTCGAAGGCTCGACTAAGTTGGAATAATGCTATGGGGTGTGTTGGTATGTTTGGTTGGGGCCCCGAGGGGCTCAGGATTGATTTCGGATGGTTAGCGGGGTTTTGAACTTGGAAAATTTGCAGAAATAGCTGCTGGTGTGATTTCTGGTGTTGGCCGCACCTGCTGATGGGTAGCCGCAGGTGTGATGTCGCAGGTGCGATGGGCAATGCGCAGGTGCAAAAAATGCTAGGTAGGGGAATTTCTGCAGGTGCGAAGTTTTGGCCGCACCTGCGAAGCCGCAGGTGCGGAATTGGTCCGTTAAGTGGGATTCCGCAGGTGCGCACCTGGGACCGCAAGTGCGACCAAGTGTCCGCAGGTGCGGAAATGCTGGCATAAACAATGTATAAGAGGCATCCGTGAAATTTATTTCATTTCACCATTTTTGCATGCGAGAGGAGCTCATTTGAAGGCAGATTTGAGAGGGGGTTCGTGATTCTTCAGGAAAGGTAAGTTCTCAGGTTATTAACATCATTTCTACGCTATTTTGATTCGGATTTGGCTTGTATTTGAAGAATTAAAGTAAGAAAAGTTTGGAAAATGGGAGGAATGAGTTGGGAATTTCTTTTGGCAATTTTAGTGGGAAATTGTGGTCCGATTTTAGTGTTCCTGGTATGTATAGAATCGTGGGAGGGCGACGATTATATTGATGCCAATTTTATCGAATTCTGAGACGTGGGCTCGGGGCTCGGGTTTTGCCGAATTTCGAGATTCTGGTATAATTTGATAATTTTCGATTGGGTTGTGTTCCTAGAGTATATATTAATGATGTTGAACTGATTTTTGCTAGATTCGAAGAAACCGGGAGCCAATTTGAGGGGCTAGAGTATAGCGGACTAGTATTGTGGCCCGGTAGAGGTAAGTAATGGTTATAAATCTTGTCCTGAGGGTATGGAACCCCAGACTACATGTTTTCTCACTGATTTTAGAAAGGTGCACATGTCGGATGGCGAGTATGTGGCGCGTACTGATTTTTGGATTGAACTAGGTCCTCTCCGCGGCAACTAATTAGTTGCATATTTACTCAAAAGCTTATGTTAAATCATATTCTAAAGATTATTGAAATATTTGGGCTATACGCCGTGTTTGGGACCTCGTGCCGATCTGTTTAGACCCCTTGTGGGCTTTTTACTGTTGTTTTTCCTCACTATGTATTGATGATTTCACTCAGCTGTATTCTGCATACTGTTTTTGAAACTCAACATGATTTACACCACTTTGAGATTTAAACTGATTTTTTGGGTCGAGTACCCTGTTTTACTGATTCGTCCGAGGGGCCTTTCGAGTGGTTCTGTTGAGTGTGGCCGAGGGCCAGAGTGATGATGAGGTGCTGAGTGTGGCCGAGGGCCAAGAGTGATGGTGAGGTGTTGAGTGATATTAGCGCTTGGGCTGAAGGAGCCCCTCCGGAGTCTGTACACACCCACAGTGAGCGCACCGAATGCCGAGTGACGAGTGATTGGGAGGCCGAGTGACGAGTGATTGTGAGGTACTGAGTGACTGTGAGGCATGCCCGAAGGGATGATTATGATACATGTTTTGGCCTAGAGGCTACTGATGATTTTACTATATTCATTTTGATACTAAATCTTTCGGTTTGAAGTAGTTAAAACTATGCATTCTTTAAAGGACTTTTCTGAAGTTGATTTTAAGGCATGATGATTTCACATATCTATGTTATACTGTTGGAAAGAAAGGCCGTGCATCTTGTGATTTGAGGACATTGATTTTATGTGATTCTTGCTGCTCAGACCTGATTTATTTTCATTACTACTGAGTTTGCGTACTCGCATTACTCCCTGCACCTTGTGGCAGATTCAGGTGTTAGGGTAGGGTGAGTTTCCTATCTGTTCCAGAGGTTTTCAAGGTAGATGCATGCGTTCGTAGTCCTGCTCCCTCTCCTGCTTACTATTATAGAATTTATTTTTTTAAGTTGAATTTATGTAGATGCTCATGACCAGTGACTCCGGGTTCTCGGGGGTTGTATTTAATGTTCACTATAGATTTTACTGTTTTTATAAATGTTTAAAGGAACCTTTATGGGAAATCAGTATAGTAAATATGAAAAAGGGAAGCTTATTATGATTCGAGTTTTGGTTTTGTCTGGCCTAGTTCCATGATAGGCTCCATCACGACTGGCCTGGATTTGGGGTCGTGACATCGGGTCTCAGCATTTTCGGCGTGAAGCCTTAACATTTGACTTAGTATGATTTCTAGCATGTTCACATTAACCATATCAATAGAAGTGCGTATATCAATCTGAAATAGCTACTCTACAGTGCCATGGGATGAGCCAGACCACAAATCACTCGGTGTACGCCCCCACGCCCGTCACTTGGCGTGTGCGTCACCCAAATAATAATCACATAGCATATAGTTCGGGGTTTCGAACCCTCAGAAACAAGTTTGGAAACGTTACTTACCTCAAAACCGGCTAAAATCCCAGCCCTCAATGCCTTTGCACCTAGACTCGGCCTCCGGTTTCTCCAAATCTACAAAAAATCAGATTTATATGACTAATATATACCAAGGAACGAAGCCCACTCAAAAATTATCAAATTCAACCAAAAATCCCGAAGTTGGCCAAACCCAACCCCCAGGACCACATTTCGAAAGTCGATAAAAATCGTATCGCAAGAATCCTCATCCTCCCATGAGTCTATACATACTAAGAAAATCAAAATCGAACCTCAAATGACCCCTCAAATCCCCAATTAAAGGTCTACAATTCACAAGCCCTAATCCCCCAATTTTAGTCACAAATTTCAAAATATTTGACCTTCCATCAAACAAATAATCAAATATAGTTGAGTTTCAAGTCCAAATTTCTTAACTCCACGGAGAACCCTCGATTTTCCTATTCAAAACCCTAAAAAATGCTTCAAAGCCGTATCAAAATAGTGGGAAATGCCAAAAATCCGCTAAGGGTTCTATTTATATGTTCTGCCCAGCGATGACCGCATATGCGGCCTTTTTATCATACCAGCAGAACCGCACATGAGGTCCCCGGTGCACACCTGCGCAAAAATCACTTAAAGGCCCAAATTCGTACCTACGACTCACCTACCGTTCCTGGAACTTCACAGGTGCGGCCAATCGTCCGCATCTGAGGTCCTTCTCCCCCTTAGCCATTTCCGCATCTGCGATTCCCAATTCGCACCTGCGGCCACCCCTCCACATCTGCGGAAATCACAGAACAGATCACACCAGCAACCCTCTAAGGCCAAAAATCCTCTGTTAACCATCTTAACTCACCCCGAGGCCCTCAAGACCTCAACTAATGGTACCAACAAGTCATAAATGATCACCCGGACTTAGCCAAACCCTCTGTACACCCAAAATATTATCGAAACATCAAATCAACCCATGATTCAAGCCTAAGGATTTTCAAACTTTTCAAAAATCACCAACGATGCCAAAACTAGCCAAAACTCGTCCCAATGACCTGAAAATTTGGACACACATCCAAAATGACGCTACGAACATGTTCCAACTTTCGGAATTCTATTCCGACCCTGATAGTAAATTTTCCACTGCCGACAGAAAATTGCCAAAACTCAATTTTGTCAATGTCACACCTCTCTTTTCATCCGGTAAGGGTAATAAGGCACTTTAAGTGACATTATCAAATTTGGGATTTATTTTTAATAGTCAGAGTCGCCACCCGGATTTTTACGGTGTTCCGAGAAACCATTTATTTATTAAAAATCCCAAAACTGAGGAACTTTGACTCTGTTTGAATTGTCTGCGAACCAGAAATTCGGGTAAGGAATTCTGTTAACCCGGGAGAAGGTGTTAGGCATTCCCGAGTTCCATGGTTCTACCACGGTCTCTTAATGATTAAACTTATCCTAATTTGTTTTTACTGCTGTTGTACCTATATGTATTTTTATATTCTTTTACCGCTTTTATTATTCTTTTGTATTCAAAGAGTTACTTGAGAAGGGTCACGTATGCGTAAAACTTGTAGAGTTTAAAACGCGTCTAAAATCATGTCACGCGGATGTGTACACGATTCTTGACACTGAACACATTTAAGATAAATAAAGTTGTGCAAATGCGTATTTGTTTTGTTACCAAAATGAAATCGAAATCACGTCACGCGGGCGTGTACACAATTCAGATAATTTTAAGAATTTTTTCCTAAAATATCTCTACGAGTGTTCATTTTAGTCTTTACTTGTATTACATAAACGTATACACAATTTAAGAAAACTTACTTTTAGTTAGTTTCACTCAAAGTTACGTAAAACGTATACTTTGATGGTTGATTTATTCCTTATGTTTAAGGTAGTCACTATCTAAGAGGAGTTTCGAGATTCACTCTATCTAAATTGGATATTCTAAATCAAGTCACGAGTTCGGGCCATGGCCAAGTTTAACTCGATTTTTATCACTTTAGGCCATCCTAACACATTTGGCATTTATATGGTAATAAATAAGGCAAATTTGAATTGCGAATATAATGTTACATGCACAGGATTTCCTTACCATTTGACCTATATACTAAACAAGGGTATACACATAGCTCATGGGTCCAATCAAGGAACTTTGTCTTAAATTTTGTGACAAAACAGCCTTTTGAACATAAAACCAAACTGATGAGACCTCTTGTATTAAGATCATTTGATACCCTTTTGGAAAGAATTTAAGTCAGAAACATGAAGGTTTGTAAAATTGAACCATGCTTATTTTTATTTAGAACAGACAGTCTAAAAATAAAAAGATTCTGAATTTAGATTCTATCTTTTGATAATTGATTTGAAACCCATTTTTTCAGTAGTGAGAAATTTATAATGAATTTTGTAAATAAAATACTCCCCGTGCTAATTAATAATAGAAGAGAAAAGATTGGTTACAGGTTGTTTAACACAGTTAATGGGACTAACATTCCAGGCCCCATATCCTGAAATTCAGACTCTATCAGGCTTAATTGGGCCATGATCACGAGTCTGCCCCAGCTCGAGTGACCTTAGCATGTCTAGCCCATAACTGCTATAATAATAAACGTTTCAGATTTAAGAAAATACAACTGATCATAAGTTTTATATAGTTCAGTCCATATTTACAACTGAAAAGGAAAAATGTATATAAAAGACTATAGATATGCTATTACATTACTCATAAACCATAATAATACAACTTTTTACTAATAGGAAAAATAAAAAGGGAAAACAAAACTAGTTGTTGCTCCAGTGCAAGCCAACAACATGTCCTTCAAAGACTTAAACCTGCATTTTTGAACGTTAATCTAAAATTATAAGTCCAAAGTTTGAATACTTGGACAGTATTAACGACAGACCTTTGGGCATTTTGTAAGATAAATCTAGCCATAACGGAAGTTAGATTCAACCTTAATGATGCCCTAGGAGAACAAAATATGTTCATGCCTTTTTATGGACTGAATCTAACCATAGAAGGGGTCAGATTCAACTCCATGAATGTCATCTTTTGTACCTCTTTGACACTCAACACATACCTATACCATGACTTTGACTTTTTAGGTATTTTTAGAGAATGAATATGACCATTTTAAGGGATTCAGATTCCTTACTCTAGGAGACCTTCTGATTACTTATTTTATACCCTTAAAGTGGTAATTTCAGCAACATAAGCTACTGTTTGTGCACTATTATGGGGCGAATTTTACTATTAAGAAGTCAAAATCATCTACCTTAGTGCAACTTACCTTAATAATAAACTACAGCAAACACAAAAAACTAGCATCTAAGTAAGAAATGTATTCTAAACTAGTAAACTTGAATTATATACAAAAAAACAGATTCATGTAGTGAGTATATTTATTCAGATTCATTTATCAACAAAATGAACCAATCACATTTCAGATTTTCATACAAGATCAGAGAAGGAGAAATCACATCTAGAATAGGCAGATTTAGACAAAGAAGAAGAACAAAATTCATGTTATCCAAGTCTTTCAATAAGGTTAAATAGTTACATACCGTTCAAAGAGAAAAAGACCAAAGATATCTGGACAAAATAAAGGTCGATAGAGAACAAATTTAGTAGAGAAGCAAAATAATCAGCAGTAATGAACAACAACTTCAGCAGGAACTAACAACCCAGAACCAAAACCCCATAATATCAATGAAATCCTGGAACTTGAATAGGGATGTTTGAGATTTTTGTAAAAGAAATCAGAATACTACCGATGAAACAACAACCGAGAATCAAACACTGGAACTTTAATCAAATGCTTTCACTGATATATTGTTTTTTTGGAAATTTTTATTGATGAATGAGAAAAATATTCTGATTTTTTTGTGTTTTCAGGTGTTTTCAGCATGTAAAGAGAGCTAATTTCCGTCTGTAAAGAAAACTTTTTCAGTGTGTAAAAAAAAGGCCCTTCATAGTCTAAATGGAGGGTCTATTTATAGGAGGCTTGAGGATGGGATATGCTTTGGCATATTCCTCATCCAAAATCAGCTGAAATTGTACATAGGGCAGCCGTCACAAAGGATAAGGGTGACGATTCTTGACACTGAACTCATTTAAGATAAATAAAGTTGTGCAAGTGCTTATTTGTTTTGTTACCAAAAAGAAATCGAAATCACGTCACGCGGGCGTGTACGCAAATCAGATAATTTTAAGAAATTTGTTCCTAAAATATCTCTACAGGCGTTCATTTTAGTATTTACTTGTGTTACATAAACGTATACACAATTTGAGAAAAAGTACTTTTAGTTAGGTTCATTCAAAGTTACGTAAAACGTATACTTTGATGGTTGATTTATTCCCTATGTTTAAGGTAGTCACTATCTAAGAGGAGTTTCGAGATTCACTATATCTAAATTGGATATTCTAAATCAAGTCACAAGTTCGGGCCATGGCCTAGTTTAGCCCGATTTTTATCACTTTAGGCCATCCTAATTAGGTCATTTGGACATGATTCGAAATGAAGTAGCTAAACATTAAGAACAAACATGCTAACACATTTGGCATTTATATGGTAATAAATATGTCAAATTTGAATTGCGAATATAATGTTACATTCACAAGATTTCCTTACCATTTGACCTATATACTAAACAAGGGTATTTATACATAGCTCATGGGTCCAATCGAGGAATTTTGTCTTAAATTTTGTGACAAAACAGCCTTTTGAACATAAAACCAAACTAACGAGACCTCTTGTATTAAGATCATTTGATACCCTTTTGGAAAGAATTTAAGTCAGAAACATGAA
>ML435139.1:35844-51126 GCA_005239525.1 Nicotiana knightiana | reverse complement strand
GAATTCTAAGGACCAGATTTAAGTTAGGAATCATGGAAATTGATCTAAGTAGGTTAGAAATAATTTACCCAAGTTACCCAGGTGCAAAGGTCTTCAAAAATCGCCCTTCCCGAGCTCCAACATTCGAAATGGTGAAAATAGGCTTAAGCCCTCGAATTTCATATAATTGCCCAACAATATCTGCACCTGCGCCCCTGGGACCGCACCTGCGGTCCTGCACCTTTGGAAATACCATCGCAGGTGCGAAAACCCACTAAAAGACCTGGGGCCGCACCTGCGGTTAAATGGCCGAACCTGCGGCTCCGCATCTGCGGATAACAAACCGCACCTGCGAGGATTGGGGGATTGGGCCAAGTCCCCACCTGCGAACTCCTCGCCTCATCTGCGGAAGGTCCATCGCAAGTGCGAGACACCGGAACCTGCAATGCTTCAGCTGTCTTCCAAGTTCTAATATCATCCGATGGGCATTCGAAACATACCCTAGGCCCTCGGGACCCTGTCCAACCACACACACAAGTCATATAACCTAACACGGACTCGCTCGAGGTTTCAAACCACATAAAACAACACTAAAAAGATGAATTAAACTAAAAATCCATGAAATTCCTCAAAACTTCTATAAACATTAAGTTTTGCATTTAAGGTCCGAATCATGTCCAACTAAGTCCGTTTCTTACCAAATTTCACAGATAACACATGTAAATCATATCGAACCTGTACCGGGCTCCGGAACCATAATACGGGTCCGATATCTCAGGTTTCACCTCAAATTTCATTTTAAAAAACCCTTATATTTTTCAGAAAATAATTTTCTTTAAAAATTCATTTCTCGGACTTGGGACCTCGGAATTGGATTCCGGGCATACGCCCAAGTCCCATATTTTCCTACGGACCCTCCGAGACCGTCAAATCACGGGTCTGGGTCCGTTTACCAAAAATATTGACTGAAGTCAACTTTATTCAAATTTCTAATACAAAATTATCATTTTATCAGTTTTTCACATAAAGGCTTCCCGACTACATACTCGGGCTGCGCATGCAAATCGAGGTGAGATAGAAAGAGGTTTTCACGACCTCGGAACACAGAATTAGCTAGAATATACGGGATGACCTTTTGGGTCATCACAATCTCCCCCTCTTAAACAAACGTTCGTCCTCGAACGTGCTAAGGTTCACTTTGAACTCATCCAATCACTGATTAAGAACTTCCAACACACACCCGCGGGTGATCCCACGTCACCCCAACCTACATAAGCCTGATGACACCATCACAACTGCCATATAGCCTTCTCATCATCATCGATAAGCCTCATACCTCAATTCCTCACTTTCTACTCATTTCCAAAAGACCCGATTCTAAATCCATATCCGGCATTAGGCTCAACCAGCTGCATCAACTCAGGTATACGCCCATAAAGCACGACCTCACAGTATAGCACATCACACATAGGCTCCATAGCACTTTTGATCACAATAACTGCCCGAAATCAACTCAACATTGGCGATTTGTCCCACATATAGAAGAACTCTGCTTCCAAATCCCATAGTACCGATAATGATGCAATAAACACGAAGACCTCATCATTAGACACCCGAATCACCGAGTCACAACTAACACCACCGGGCACACATCCCACAAACTAAACTAAAGAAGCACATAACGAAATGACTGAGTATGAAAAATAGAAGCATATAAAGGTACTATAAAACAAGCCCATAGGCATAAATCTCTATCAATACTGACTTACCAAAAGCAATATAACAAGGAATAGTAAAGTGTATGAACAAATCACAAGGATGCCATCCTGATAAAAATTCCACCGTGGTACTCAGCCCGGTCCAAACATATCAAATCACAAAGAATCACGGGGGTCTCATCCTCAACTCTATGACACATGTCGAATATATATCATACCAATAGATATCTCCCGTTAATTCATCTCGGCTAACAAAATCATAGCGCTCACTTACTCACATCTCAATGGAGTATCAAATCACAGCTCGAAAATAAAATACTGAGGAGAATCACCTAAAGCTTACCACTAGGGACGACATGGACTCACTTCCAGTTTCGCCACTAGCAAGGATGAATAAAACAATGATAGACATGGGCTACTACTCATAGAATCTCCCAACAGGAGCAAGCGCAAAAATAGAGTGCAACACATGAAACTCACTCATAAACGAAACAACAAATAATGAAAACTCATCCTGACCAACAGGACTATAGTGAAATACAATGGTACCCCAATTTAGCACATCAAGCCATACCTGGGTGATGATATTTGGCACGACAGCCTCTAGCCTACTATATGCAACACATCAATGGGTCGGGCCTCCCCCTCTTGGGCGCCTTCTATCCACCTGAATACCCTGCTATAACACACCTACCTGAATCTTGAAACAATCTCTCACCCTGTGGCTAATATCTCCACACTGAAAACAATCTCTCTGCCGGTGTGGCTGTGGAAAACATACAATACGGATCCTCTGAGACCCATGAGTATCTGAAAAAGCTCCCATGCGAAGCTGGTAATGCAAACTGAACTGGCTGACTCACGAAACCTCTACTGTGGGGGTACCCTGCTTCCATATACAGGACTAGTGGATTTCTCCGATCAATAAGGCCTCCTTGCCTCCCTGAATCCTTACTCCTGATCTCGTCTGTCCTTTCGCTACCGGTCCGACAAGCTCTCTAACCGGCGAGCGATCCCTACTACCTGCTGAAACGAGGCATCCGACTCTAACTCTCGAGTCCTGCTGAACCGAATATCATGCCTGAGTCCCTAAATGAATCTATAGATTCGCCTCCTAACTGAAGCAACCAACTGAGGTACATAACTGGCCAACTCACTGAATCTGACGGCGCACTCCAATGGTGACATGGCGCCCTGACGCAACTGCTCAAACTCCGCGCGCCGAACATTCTAAGGAACTGAGGTGCAACCTCCCCTAAAACATCTCCAAAAAATACATCCATGCTAGTGAAGCTAACTCGGCCAGATTACCCCAACTCATATGCTGCCACCATTGATCAACCCACTACTCTGGACCTGAGACGTGACAAAAGTAATCCCGCTCGTCTCCACAATACCTGAAGTATGAAGAATATGGTGACACTCCTCCAGAAAACCTTGGGAATTATCCCCCGCCAATCCACTAAAAGATAGAAGGGTGGTACTTCCAGTACCTCTAAATCCCAAGGTGCTATACCTTCGATGTTTCTGTCCTAACCACGAGCGGAACTGAAACCGCATGCCATGCTTCCATGACAACTGGAACCTGAACAATATGATCTCGCTGCTCTAGAGTGTAGACGGTGGGAGTCAGAACTCCTCCCCTTAGCTGTGAAGCAACTGGTGCACAAAAATCAACCCTGCCTGAGTCTATGTACCAATTGTACTCAAAACGGCGCTCAGGTCTCCTGAAGTCCGGGCTAGTAACAGGCACCCCCAGTACCTGTCCCCCAACTAGAACTACTGGCGACTCCCCAACGACTGCTCTGGTAGGCATCTTAACTGCGACACGTGCTCCTCGTTGGCCTCTGTCTCTAACCCTTGCAACATTTGCTTTGGGGTAACATCATCAGGAACCGCCACTCATGTCCTCACCATCGGTGAGAGAATGGAACGATAATCAAACTTCAAGATCAATGAACTGGCACAATAGGAATGTAGGAAGTGAAATTGTCCTAATAGTTTCGTAGCCTCTCGAAGATAAGTATAGACGTCTCCGTACCGATCCGCTTGACTCCACCAAACTCTCTTATGACTCGTAGCACCTATGAACCTAGAGCTCTTGTATAACTGTCACGACCCAAATTTCCCTCCGTTAGGTATCGTGATGGCACCTAGTCTTAGGGACTAGGTAAGCCTAACATTTCCACTGAACGACAACAATAGTAAAGAAATTATAACAGTCTCGATATAGACATCTTGACAGAGTTTAAAATTTCCCAAAACCCGGTAAATACAAGTCATAAGCTCTACAAAATCTTTCTATCAAATCTACAACTGTCTAGGAATAAGAACAGTTGAAAAGAAATAAAACAGGAAGGTGACTCCGAAGCCTGCGAACGCAGCAACAGGTTACCTTGAGTCTCCCCAGCAATGATATGCGCATCTACTAGCAACAATAACTTGGATCTGCACACAAAAATGTGCAGAAGTGTAGTATGAGCACACCACAGCGGTGCCCAGTAAGTATCAAGACTAACCTCGGTAAAGTAGTGATTAGGACTAGTCAAGACACCACCGGTCTAATAAGTAAAAAGGCATAAATGTATAAATGACCGAAGCATAATATCTATCTAAAGATTTTTCAATATAATTAATGATACGATCGAATAATACGGAAGAAAATTCAATAATTACGACGAACAGACAACATAATAGAAATACACAAAGAAGATGGAAAGAATGCAATCCAAATGACGGGAATCACAACCCAATAAAAGCACTAGCAACTCAGCACTGCATCATTTATTCACGTCAGGCCTTATCCAATAAACTCAATAAAACTGGTCAAACCTTCGAGTGAAAAACTTTAAATCGTGAGTTTATTTTGAAAACTTAAAGATATAATTATTTCGGAATAGAGAAATGTTTTCTTTGAAATATACTTTCTATGAATGTATATTTATATATTTTTATAAAGAGAAATCCTTAAAACATAGTCTCTTCAAATACGTGGTGTTCAAATATACTTTTCCAAATATTTCAAATATCATCAAAATACGTGATGTTCAAATATACTTTCCCAAATACTGCTCATTCAAATATCATTTTTCTACAAGACAAATACTTTTCAATATATATATATATATGTATATATATATATATATATATATATATATATATATATATATATTCTTCGATCCAAATATCCTCAATGATAAAACCACTGGAACTCAGTTCGCAACTCAGAATTTGTCATGCAATGCAGTACAGGGGAAAGCTCCCGGAATCTCGTCCATAGTCCCAATTTAAATATGCGATGCAGTACAGGGGGAAAGCTCCGGGATCTCTGTCCGTAGTCCCAATTTAAATATGCGATGCAATATAGGGGAAAGCTCCCGGATCTCTGTCCGTAGTCCCAATTTAAATATGCAGTGCAGTACATGGGGAAAGCTCCCGGATCTCTGTCCGTAGTCCAAATTTAAATATGCAGTGCAGTACAGGGGGAAAACTCCCGGATCTCTGTCCGTTGTCCCAATTTAAATATGCAATGCAGCCATTGAGGAAAACAATCAGAATGGGACAGAAACAACATATATTGCCACAAATATCGCAAAAGAAAACAAGACCGAATGCAAGGTACGATGAGCCAAAACAATACAAAGACTTAAATCACGAAAATGGTAAAAACTCACTCATAAGAAGTGGCCACTGAAAGGAATGCCAAGCACAAAGAGAAGACAACATAACGAGGGGAAAACAAGAAAAATATAGCAACGATTCTATATATTCAAGTTCGCAACCAAGAAAACAAATCATCCCGGCAAGGGAATCAGCTATAACAAATCTCACTTAGACAATTAGCTTCACCGAAAAACTCAGTTTGAACAAATGCTCAGTAAATAGGCAGCATCAAAGAATACCATCAACATGGTCGGTCATCAATTAAACCTAAGTAGTATTTAAGAGGAAAATCATTTAAATCGCAATGTATGACTCACAGGCATGCTTGACCAACATATAGATATTCCAATTACTTGTTAGACATTTATAGGGCGAGATTGTACTAGTTTTAGTCACATAGGCAGCGTATGAAGAAAGATATAGTATAACGGTAGGAAAAAACAAGGTCTTCATTTAAGTCAATTAAGATCATATAAGAAACAAGGAATGCTACGCAAGTACTTCTAATTTAAGCAGGGAGAGATGAAACTAGAAATCGGGAATTTAAATATAACAATTTCAATTCATACGCGGGGAACATAAGGACCTAGAAATCCCTAAAGGGCAATCTATTTGCAAATAAGTACGAGTACGCACTCGTCACCTCGCGTACACGGACTACAATTCACATAGAATACTCAATCCTAAGGGGTAGTTCCCCCACACAAGGTTAGGCAAGATACCTACCTTGACTGCGCTAATCAACTCAAAACCACGCTCTTGCCACGAATATCCAACTCCGGGTGGCCCAAATCTAGACAATTCGATTGCATAGTGTAAATATCATCATAAGGAAACAAAATAACTAATAAGTTCGAAGCTAATACGCGAAATTGGGAAATTCGCCCAAAACGTTCCCCGGGCCCACATCTCAGAATCGGGTAAAATTATATTTTTCGGACAACCATTCACTCACGAGTCTAAACATATGAAGATCTCTCAAATCGGAGGTCAAAAACCCAAACAAAACTCAATAATTTGGTCTATGAAGTTTATCAAATTTTTCCCAAATCTTCCACCCAAATTCGAATTCTAAGGACCAGATTTAAGTTAGGAATCATGGAAATTGATCAAAGTAGGATATAAATTGTTTACCCAAGTTACCCAGGTGCAAAGGTCTTCAAAAATTGCCCTTCCCGAGCTCCAAAATTCGAAATGGTGAAAATAGGCTTAAGCCCTCGAATCTGATGTAATTGCCCAACAATATCCGCACCTGCGCCCCTGGGACTGCACCTACGGTCCCGCACCTGCGAAAATACCATCGCAGGTGCGAAAACCCACTAAAAGGCCCGGGGTCGCACCTGCGGTCAAATGGCCGCACCGGCTTCGCATCTACAGAAAATAAACCGCACCTGCGAGGATTGAGGGATTGGGACAAGTCCGCACCTGCGAGCTCCTTGCAGCACCTGCGTGTACGCACCTGTGGAAGGTCTATCGCAGGTGCGAGACACCAGAACCAACAATGGTTCAGCTGTCTTCCAAGTTCTAATATTATCCGATGGGCATCCGAATCATACCCGAGGCCCCGGGGACCCCGTCCAACCACACACACAAGTCATATAACCTAACACGGACTCGCTCAAAGTTTCAAACCACATAAAACAACAACTAAAATGATGAATTAAACTAAAACTCCATGAAATTCCTCAAAACTTCTATAAACATTATGTTTTGTATTTAAGGTCCGAATCACGTCCAACTAAGTCCGTTTCTTACCAAATTTCACAGATAACACATATAAATAATATCGAACCTGTACCGGGCTCCGGAACCATAATACGGGTCCGATATCAAAGCTTTCACCTCAAATTTCATTTTCAAAAACCCTTATATTTTTTCAGAAAACAAATTTCTTTAAATATTCATTTCTCGGACTTGGGACCTTGGAATTCGATTCCGGGCATACGCCCAAGTCTCATATTTTCCTGCGGACCCTCCGGGACCGTCAAATCATGGGTCCGGGTCCATTTACCAAAAACGTTGACTGAAGTCAACTTTATTCAAATTTCTAATACAAAATTATCATTTTTATCAGTTTTTCACATAAAGGCTTCATGGCTACACGCCTGGGCTACGCATACAAATCGAGGTGAGACAGAAGGAGGTTTTCACGACCTCGGAACACAAAATTAGCTAGAATATACGGAATGACCTTTTAGGTCATCACAATAACAATAGGATAATATATACCAAAAGATTATTTTGTGGCATAATAAATTTTTTCTAAAATTTAGTAAGCTCTTTGATCTCATCCCAATCAGACTCAACAATTTGATCAATGGGGATACCATTATGCATATTAAATACTATTTCTATAGGTTATGGTAGGCTATGATCTCTTGTTCTAGTCGCTTATTATACTCTAATTTACTGCACTTTATTCATGTTTGAGCCTTAACTGATGTAGATTGTATGCCTTTAAGAGTCAATCTGAGCTATGCAGATGTTATGTAATAAATTTGAGAGATTTGGAGCTTTTAAGTCCAAGTAAAAGCCCAAGGAATTAAGCCGGGATCGTGTTCGGGAGTCGAGAACCAAGTCTAGACGTCAAAACGCAAGAAAATCCGTACTCTGAGAAAACCTCACTGGGGCGGCGCGTGGGGAACCTCGGCTGTGAAAATCTCTGCTACCTGTCAGAATCAACTCTCTGGATTTTCCCACTAATGCCTTGCGTGGAACGGCTCCCCATGCGGTGCAACTGTGCAATTTTTACAGAGTGAAAATCCAATTTCGGCTAGGAGAAGGTGATTTCGTCTTGGCCGAACCCTACTTGGTATAAATACATGAAAAACATTATTTTTAGGAATTTTGACACATATTTGATCTAAGGAGGCTAAGGAGGAGTTGGAAGAACACGAGCACAAGGATTTCATCATTCCTTCATCACTCAAGACACGAGTTTGGATTGAATTTATGTTTTCCTATACTTTAATTTCATTTTTTGATGAATTTCTCCATATCTAAGGAGTAGTTCCCTTGAGGGTTTGTTGGATTTGGTGTATTGATGATTGTTTCTGGATTATAACTCTAGTTTTATGTATTGAAGCATTTTTTTCATGATTTAAATGTTGCATCTGTATTCACGTGTTCATGTAATCGAGAGAGGCATAACTGTGACATATTTGCATTATTTTGTTGGTTGAGTTCATAGTTTCTTCTTAGTAATCGAAAGTGGCTTGTTGAATCATTGATTAAACCTAGTTAGGAGAATAATCAAAAGAGGTTTTTCTAGAGACCAATCCACTACGCATTCTTGCATATCTTAACGTGCTTAAATTAGTTCATCTTGTGAGGTTGAATCTTAATCGAGAGAGGCATTTTTGCTGAACGGTTGAACTGATAATTGAGTGAATCCAAGAGACTCACTCAAACATTAAAAGTGAATTATCTAGATTTAGATCCCAAACAATTATCTTACAACAATCCTATCAACCCCTATTTCCTCCAACTGATAATTGTATTGGTAAAAAGAGCTTCACACGTGTAATAAATCTTGATGACTCAGCAGTCTACGTGGAGCAATGAAGACACGTCTATGAAGAGGTATGAGGCAAAGAGGTACGACAAATCACACCCACGAGTTAATTAGCTACAGAAGTCTCAACCTAATTGAGAAGATGAAGAGACAAGGTCAAAATGTATCTGGGCGGAACAAAGGGCAGATTCAGAGATCTTCAATTAGTGATCCACACGTTACACAACATTCATGCAACAGTTACGGTTACTCATTGTAACGTTACATTATTTTCATAATTAGTCATTAATGCTCAATCACTGAAAAAGGAAGATGTTATATTAGGAAATTCCCTACATAAGGGAGAAAAATATAAACTGTAGAGGATCCCGAACCACTATTGCAATATACTTTCTTTCTGTGCATCTTACTGCTTTCCCTTTACAAGTTTGACTACTATAATCTTATTCTTTGGTTATCAGAAACCCGTGCTCTTCTTAAAATAGATTTGGGCGAAGAATCCAATTCTTTGGTTAAATAAATTATTTTCGTTATCGGGAATCTGATAATCTTTGTTTGCTTTTCAAGCGATATCCTCTGAACTATATCAAACTCCAACGATAACAACTAGCAAAGGAATGAAACCCCAGTTCCATCGCTTTCAAGAACCCCACGTGGTTCAACGGAACAATCCCCAGAAAGATCCAATAACAACAATGATAATAATGATCAAATGATGGAACAAGGTCGAGTAAAGCGAATGATTGCAGAGTATGTGAACCAAGCTTTGCAAGAATTTGCGAGGGGATTACCGGCAGCGTTACCTGCACCACCGACACCACCCCCGGATAATACCATCACCATGGAAAATCCTCAATCTGGGTTGGAAAACTCAGGAAAGGGAGATACTCCTAATGAATCTCTCGAAGTGAGACCAGGTATATCTAATAACTCTGAAGTACATACTTTATTATTAACTTTGCAGAAACAAGTGAAGGAACAAAACGATCGAATCGAACAAATTCCTGGAGTACCACCTGTTATCAAAGGCATTGACGTTGATAGATATTCTCAACAACCTTGGAAACCAAGCGCAACACTTGTACCCATTCCAAAGAAGTTTAAAATTCCCGACATACCTAAATATGACGGGACAACAGACCCACATGACCATGTAACTGCTTTTACCACCGGAGTGAAGGGAAACGACTTAACAAAACAAGAAATTGAGTCGGTCCTGGTTAAAACATTTGGAGAAACACTTACCAAAGGGGCGCTAACCTGGTATTCTCTTCTCCCTGAAAACTCTATTGATTCTTTTGCTGAGCTTGCAGATTCTTTCATAAAGGCACACTTCGGTGCGCAAAAAGTCGAGAAAAGGATGGAGGACATTTTTAAAATAAAACAAGGAGATACGGAACTGCTTCGTGAATTTGTAGACAGGTTTCAACGAGAAAGAATGCAACTACCAAGGGTGCCTGATAATTGTGCAGCCATGGCATTCACAAGTAATCTAAATGACAAAAGCTCAGAAGCCACGAGAAGACTCAAGGAAAGCTTGAGAGAATTCCCATCTACAACGTGGAACGATGTTTATAACAGGTATAGTACTAAAATTCGAATAGAAGAAGATACCATTGCTCGTCCAAAAGAGGAAGATTATACCAGATCCAGGCGTTCAGAATTGGACAGGAGATCAGGTAAAAACAGGTACGATCCTTACATGGGACCATCGGGACGTGAAACTCGTCCCAGGTTCGAAAACACCAGAACAGATTATGGACTACTAAGCAGAGATGCGGGCTCGTCTTCATCTAGATCCAGAAGGGATCAAGGTCAGCGACCTAGAGGTAATGCACAAAGTGGGGATCATACCTTTAATGTAAGTACCTCTAAACTAATTTCAGTGTTAAGAAATTTGGGTGATAAGGTTCGATGGCCCAAAGAGATGAGGTCAAATCCGAATAAGAGGAACCCAGATCTCTGGTGTGAATTCCATAATGATCATGGACACAGAACTGCAGATTGCAGATTTTTGCAAGGTGAGGTATAAAAATCATTGAAACAGGGCTATTTGACAGAATTGTTCAATGAAAAAGGTAAACAGGCATACATGAAGAACATGCAGGATCCCCCAAAACCTCCATCTCCAAAATGAACCGTCAACGTGATACAGAGAGGTGAAGAAGTAAATGGAGTGGTCTGCAAAACGACCACAAAGTTTACAATTACACAAGGAAAATGAGTTCGTGAAAATCTGGAAGCGGTATAACCTTTGATGATGCAGATATCGACGGATTAATGCTTCCTCACAACAATGCTCTGGTAATATCTTTACTTATTCATGACACTAACATAAAAGGAGTGTTGATTGATCCAGGTAGTTCAGTCAATACCATTTTGCTAAGAGTCGTGGAAGAAATGCTATTGGGGAATCAAGTAATCCTAAGGGCACGAGCCATATCAGGGTTTGATAACTCTACGGTTATAACAAAAAGAGAAATTGAGCTTAACACTTATGCTGAGGGGGTGATCAAAAGTACCGGGTTCCAAGTCATCGATACTGACATGGCTTATAACGTAATCATGGGAAGGCCATGGATCCACGACATGAAAGCAATACCCTCCACCTTGCATCAGGTAATTAAATTCCCCTATGAATGGGGGATTCAGCAAATTAGAGGTGATCAGCAAACCGCGAGAAATATAAATTCCGTGGTACACTACAACAAAAAAGTAGAGGTGGAAGAATCAAAAGATAAGGGAATCTCCCAAGCAGGTAACACCACCCAAACATGCATGGAAGAAATTACTACCCAAATAGGTACGGAAGGTATTATTGCTAAAACAAGTACGAAAGAAAATACTTACGAGAAGGTGAATCAAGTTACCATGGAAGGTGCATTGGACCACACAGATGTAGATTCCAGACCGGACGTCATTCATGAACCGGAGGAAGATGAGCACATCAAAACAACTACGGAAGAGCTCGAAGCTGTTCCATTGTCTGAACAAAAGCCTGAAGAGAAAGTGTATATAGGCACGAGGCTGAGCCCCGGTCAAAGAGGTAAGTTAGTTGATTACTTAAAGGATAACGTAGACTGCTTTGCGTGGTCCCACTCAGATATGACAGGTATCCCACTAGAAGTGATGAATCATAAACTAAATGAAGATCCATCCTTCGTAACTGTTAAGCAGAAGAAAAGATAGCAAGGACCATTCAAGAACCAAGTGATTGACGAAGAGGTACATAAACTTTTGAAGATTGGTTCAATACGAGAGGTAACGTACCCTAACTGGCTAGCTAACACTGTGGTAGTACCTAAAAAGAATGGCAAATGGAGAGTATGCGTAGATTATACTAACTTAAATAAAGTATGCCCCAAAGATTCATTCCCATTACAACATATAGATTAAATGATTGATGTCACCGCAGGTCATGAATTGTTAAGCTTCCTAGACGCTTATTCTGGTTATAATCAGATTAAAATAGATCCCTCAGACGAGGAAAAAACCTCCTTTATTACAATCATTGGGACTTATTGTTATAAAGTCATGCCTTTTGGCTTGAAAAACGCCGGAGCCACCTATCAAAGGCTAGTGACCAAAAATGATGGAATTTTACATCGATGACATGCTAGTAAAATCGGCAGGGGCGGAAGACCATTTTCGGCACCTCTCTATTACCTTTGATATTTTACGCAGGTACAATATGAAGCTGAATCCTGAAAAATGCGCTTTTGGCGTAGAATCAGGTAAATTCTTAGGTTTCCTTGTATCAAACAGGAGAATAGAGGTAAATACTGATCAAATTAAAGCTATAGAAGAAATATCTAATGTACTTATAAACAAAAAAGAAGCTCAAAGACTAACGAGAAGAATTGCAGCCTTAGGAAGATTTATTTCCAAATCTTCCGAGAAAAGTTTTAAATTCTTTGCAGTTCTGAAAAAGCAAAATTGGTTCGAATTGACTGAAGAATGTCAACAAGCTCTCAAAGACCTAAAGGCTTATCTATCAAAACCTTTGTTGCTGTCAAAGCCAAAGGAGGGGGAGAGGCTATAACTCTAACTTGCCGTCTCGGAAATTGCTGTAAGTGCAGTATTAGTAAGGGAGAATAAAGGTAAACAATCTCCTATTTATTATGTAAGCAAGATATTACTAGATGCTGAAACTAGATATCCACATCTAGAAAAGTTAGCCTTAGCTCTAATCATGGCATCTAGAAAAGTAAGACTATACTTTCAATGTCATCCAATCGCAGTTGTGACCTCGTATCCATTAAGAAACATACTGCATAAAGAGCTATTAGGAAGATTAGCCAAGTGGGCCATAGAATTAAGTGAGCATGAAATAATATATCAGCCTAGGACTGCAATCAAGTCTCAAATCTTAGCTGATTTTGTCGCTGACTTTAGTAATAACATTGTCTCTGAAGTGGAAAAAGAGTTACAACTCTTCAACAGTGCTAATCCGGGTCTGTGGACCCTAATTACCGACGGTTCTTCCAATATAAAAGGTGCCGGCTTAGGCATAGTCTTAATATCACCCACAGGTGAAAAGACACGACAGGCTATCAAATGTTATCCTATAACTAACAATGAAGCAGAGTACGAAGCTGTTATTGCAAGATTAGAACTCGCACGAGAGCTTTCAATCGAGCAAATCATAATCAAAAGCGATTCCCAACTGGTAGTAAATCAGATGCAGGGGACTTATATCGCTCGAGAGACTCAGATGCTACAATATTTGGGAAAGGCACGAGAGCTCGTGAGACAATTCAAAACATGGAAGGTAGTACAATACCTAGAGAGGAAAATGCTGAAGCAGATGCATTAGCTAACCTCGCAGCAGTCACAGAAGTAATAAACAAACACAATCGAATTGTCGTTCATCTATTCCATTCGGCGATCGACCAGGATAGAAATGAGGTAACTTTCAACAATTTAACCTGGGATTGGAGAAACTAAATCCAAATTTTATTGCAGAATGGCACCGTACCTGAAGACAAGAGAACAACTCAAGCACTTCGCCGCAAAGCTGCACGGTACTGCCTCATTCGCAACTCATTATATTGCAAGCTCTCATTAACCAACCAAAATCCTAAAAAATAAGTTGATA
Source organism: Nicotiana knightiana (assembly GCA_005239525.1). Lineage (NCBI taxonomy): Eukaryota > Viridiplantae > Streptophyta > Magnoliopsida > Solanales > Solanaceae > Nicotiana > Nicotiana knightiana. Next base: position 37,154 of record ML435139.1, on the reverse strand, counting down.
ATTAGAAAACTAATCAACCAATTAGGCTAAAAACTCAGTTCTAAAACAATGTTTGGTCATGATTTAACCTAGACTTATCAAGACTAATTTAGTTAACAATAATTTCCCATAATCACTTGTTTAATAGATTAACCTAGTCTAATAGTCTCTTAAACAACTAACTAAGTCCTAAAATCTGCCTAAGGTAATTAATTTAGGACTAATTAACTAAAACAAACCATTTAACCTAGGCTTGATAATTAGTTAAGTTTCTGATTTTAGGTAAGTGAGTTGACTTAATTAAACTAAATCAGTTAACTTAATTTAAGAAGTCAAAACTAATTGGTTTACTTTAATTAATTGATTTAAACATAAGTAAGTAGTATGAAACTAACTCTAGGCATTTAATCAATTAACCTTTGATTAATTAACTCAACCTTAGTTAAGAACAACTAGTTGTCACCTAAAGGGCATAACTAGTGTCAGTAACTATAGTGAAATGATAACCCAAGTAAGTAACCCTGGTTACGTAATGGTAAATATAGGGGCTTCAAAGGGGTACATGAGGAAATATATATTAGGAAATCATATTTTAAAGGGTAAGAGAGTCTTTTAATGGGTAGGGTAGTTCTAGAATAGAGGCAGCTGTCCCAAAGATAAGGGTGACAGCTGCCCTGTGTACTATTTTGGTNAAATACTGTCTCCACTTAAAAAGGTTTTTGAAAAGGCAGAGTACTATTAGAAAATCTGATTTCCTTTTGGAAAATAAGTTCATAAGTAGATGGCCTAGTTCAGTTGCTATCTTTTCTTTTCTGAATTTTGGGGTTTTTCTGGAAGTTTTCCTTCAAACATTCATACTCAAGATTTCTAGGTGTATTCTTGCTGGACTGTTTGGTTTTTTCTTTGGGGTTTCTGTTTGTTGTTGTTGATTTGTCTTCCTTCTTGCTGTTATTGTTCCTACTTGACCTTTATTTGGTCAAGTCTCTTTGCTATTTTTCTCTTTAAAGGTATGTATCAGTTCATCTCTTCTTAATGAAATTCTTGGACTAGAATCCTCATCTTCTACTCACTGTGTAAAACTGGCTGTTCTTGATGAATGAAGTTACTATTTCTGTTTTGTTAGATGTAACTATGTAGATGTTTATTGGCATGATAATGACTCTGTGGTTGTGATAGGTAATGTCTTGGTGTTAGTATTTCTCCTGTTGGTGCATGGCTGTTTGCTTAAGATTATATGTATATAAATGTGATAAGTACTCATGGTATAATATTAGGAAACAAGCTGCATTAAGGTGTTGAATCTGACCTTCTCTATGGTCAGATTCCATCAA
>ML435139.1:0-16411 GCA_005239525.1 Nicotiana knightiana | reverse complement strand
TTTTCTGAATTTTGGGGTTTTCTGGAAGTTTTCCTTCAAACATTCATACCCAAGATTTCTGGGTGTATTCTTGCTGGACTGTTTGGTTTTCTTTGGGGTTTCTGTTTGTTGTTGCTGATTTCTCTTCCTTCTTGCTGTTATTGTTCCTACTTGACCTTTATTTGGTCAAGTCTCTTTGCTATTTTTCTCTTTAAAGGTATGTATCAGTTCATCTCTTCTTAAAGAAATTCTTGGACTAGAATCCTCATCTTCTACTCACTGTGTAAAACTGGCTGTTCTTGATGAATGAAGTTACTGTTTCTGTTTTGTCAGATGTAACTGTGTAGATGTTTATTGGCATGATAATGACTCTGTGGTTGTGATAGGTAATGTCTTGGTGTTAGTATTTCTCCTGTTGGTGCATGACTGTTTGCTTAAGATTATATGTATATAAATGTGATAAGTACTCATGGTCCTATATTAGGAAACAAGCTGCATTAAGGTGTTGAATCTGACCTTCTCTATGGTCAGATTCCATCAATAAGAATGCAGAAATATGCCTTCGATTGAGTCTCTTTGATCAATAAAGAGATTCAATAAGCAAGTCTCTAGATAGTTTAGGATATTGGCATTAGGGTAGATGAATATGACTTCTTAATAGTCAAATTCACCCCTTAGCAGTGCACAAACATTAGTATGGTTGGCTGAAGTTTACCCTTTTTCTTAAAAGGGTATAAAATACGTAATTAAGAGGGACATTAGAGTGAGGAATCTGAACCTTTGATTGGTCAGATTCATCCTCTTAAATGCCTAAATGAGCAAGCCTCTATATGGTTTGGAATTATGTTGAATTAGCACTAGGGTAGATGAATCTGACTTTCTAATAGTCAAATTCACCCCATTAATAGTGCATAACAGTAGTTTAGCTTTTGCTGAAAATTATCCTTCAAAGGATATAAGTGTGTAATGAGATGGAGCTTTAGGAAAGTGAATCTGAAGTAACAAAATAGTCGGATTCACTCCTCAAAATGCTTATAGTAGTCAAGGTATTTGAATAAATGCTTGCTGAAATCTGTTGCATGACACAAAGATGACTGTTAAAGAGTCTAAAAAAAGTAATATCACTGGATTTGAATCTAACCTTTTCCATGTTTAGATTCAGTCCATAAGAAGGCATGAACATATTTTGTTCTTCTATGGCATCATTAACGATGCATCTAACTCCCTTTTTGTGACTAGATTCATCTCACAAAAATGCCCAAAGGTCTGTCATTAATATTGTCCATGTACTCAAACTTTGGACTTATAATTAAAATGCAGGTTTAAGTCTTTGAAGGACATGTTTGCTGGCTTGCACAGGAGCATCAACTAGTGTTGTTTTTCCCTTCTTTAATTTTCCTATTAGTAAATCAGTATTATTATGATTCAGGAGTAATGTAATAGTAATAACATATCTACAGTCTTCTATGTACATTTCGCCTTTTTTTCCAGTTGTAAATATGGACTGAACTATATAAAATTTATGATCAGTTGTATTTTTCTTAATTCATAAACGTTTATTACTATAGTAGTTATGGTCCAGACATGCCAAGGTCACCCGAGCTGCGCCAGACTCGTAAACATGGCCCAATTGAGCCTGGTAGTGTCTGATTTTCAGGCTTTGGGGCTTGGAATTTTAGACCCATTAATTGTGTTAAACAATCTGTAACCAGTCCTTTTTCTCTTCTGTTGTTAATTAGCATGAGAAGTGTTTTCATTCACGAAATCCGCTGTAAATTTCTCATTACTGAACACGAATGGGTTTTCAAATCGATTATCAAGAAGGTAGAATCTGAATTCTGGATCTTTTCTTAAACTGTCCGCTCCAAATAAAAGCAACCATAGCTTAATTCTGTTTTTTTTAAGGCTTGTTCTGTCACAAAATTTAAGACAAAATTCCATGTTAGATCCATAAGCTGTGTATAAATACTCTTGTTTAGTATATAGGAGTAGATCAAACGGTAAAGAAATCTTGTATATATAACCTTATATTCACAATTCAAAATTTGCCTTATTTCTTACCATATAGACGTGAGATGTGTTAGTATGTTTGTTCTTAACTATTTTTCGAATCATGTCCAAATGAATTAATTAGGATGGCCTAAAGTGATACAATTTGGGGCTTAACGAGGCCATAGCCCAAAACATGTTATCTTTAGGCTATTGAACATCATTTTAAGTAATTCTTAGGTAGAATGAGCATCTTTACTTTGAAACTTGACAAAAATCGAGTATTACCTCAAATTACCTTAACCTACACTGGGGAGTGGCAACTCATGCCCCCCACCCTCACTCCAAACAACTAATAAAACGTATATAGCAACCACGGGTGCATTTCATGTGACGTGATTACCATGTGTTCAAAAATAACAAGTGTACGTCATTGTAACTTGTCCAAGATAAATCCATAAAACGTCCTAATTAATTTTAAAACTAAAATGTTCCTTCAAATAGAAAACATAAAGAATAATCAAATATCGCCTCAAATAGGCACTATAAAACCGTCACGACCATAGTCCTGACTACGTAATCTACACTCGGGTGCGACAACTCATGTCCCCGTCTTCAACTTCAAATTATATTAAAATCGCGTGTTGCAATTACGGGTGCATTTCATGTGGCGTAATTGCAATATGTCCAAAAAAAAACAAGTGCACGCCATCGTGACTTGTTTCAAGATAAATCCATAAAAATTAAAAGCGGCTAAAAAGTGAAAAAGGCTAAAAAGCACAATAGGTTTAAAATATGTAAATAATTAGATAATTAGGCCAAATATTAATAGTTAAGCGACCGTGCTAGAACCACGGAACTCGGGAATGCCTAACACCTTCTCCCGGGTTAACTAAATTCCTTACTCGGATTTCTGGTCGCAGACAAATTAAAACAGAGTCAAAATGTCCTCGGTTTGGGATTTTTAAATAACACGGTGTCCCGGAGCATCGTCAAAAATCTGGGTGGCGACTCTGAAATAAATAAATAAATCTCAAATCCGAATAATGTCACTTTAATTGAAAAAACTCCCTTATTACCCTTCATTAATCTGGGGTAGTGGAAAAAGGAAGTGTGACATTGGATAGTTGTCAAGCTAGAAACTACGAGAATACTGATTAAATCCAATCCCCGTGGATACGATATAATACTATACTATATTCAATTAACGAACATAAATTAAGTGTGTGTTTTGAGCTTGTCAAATTTTGGCGTCGTTGCTGGGGATTGGCAATCAATAGTGTTTGAAGTAGTTTGTAGTGCTAATCCAGGAATTTTTCTTTTTCATTTATTTTATTTTATTTTTACGTTTTGTGTTCTTTGACTGGGCATAGGTTACAAGTTCAGAGTGGTGCATGACTAGAACTTCTGCAAAGGAAGTGCTACCATACGAACCAGAGATAGAAAAATAATTGCGGCAGCTGAGGAAGGAAATAAATCTCACTTGAGAATTTAAGTTGTGTTCATTGGAATAAGGCCTTGAGAAGCTTCATATTATTTATATCGACCTGTGTGCATGGTTGAATTCAGTTTCCGGATGATTCAGTGTCAAATCGGAAGAATGATTCAAGTTTTGAAACTTAGTGGTAAGAGTTGACTGGAATTTGACTTTTGTGTAAATGGCTCTGGAATGGGTTTTGGATGATTTCAAAAGCTTTGTATGCTGATTTTGGACCTAGGCGTGCGTCCGGATTTGGATTTGGAGGTCCGTATGATGATTTGAAGCATTTCGACGAAAGTTGGAAAAATGGAAAGGTTTGACCAATAGTTGACTTTGGTGATATCGGGGTCGGAATGAGGAAAGTTGGGACAACTCTATTATGTCATCTGGGACTTTCTTGCAAAATTTGATATCATTCCGGGTTGGTTTGATTGGTTTCGGCACGAGTTTCCGAAGTTGGAAGATTTGGAAGTTCATAAGTTCGATTCGTGGAGCGATTTGTATTTTTGGCCTTGTTTGATATGATTTGAAACCCTGAGCAAGTCTGTGTTAGGTTATAGAACTTGTTTGTGTGTTTAGATGGGGTCCCGGGGCCTCGGATGTGTTCCGGGTGGGCTACGGGTCATTTTCCCCCATTTTTGAACTACTAGTTCTGGTATCTGATGTTCTTCTTCGCGATCACGAAGTTCCTTTCGCGTAGTGTCTGCTGACTCGCCTCGTAATTCCTCTTTGTGTTCGCATTCATCCTCTCATGTTCACGAAGGTTTTCATTTTTCCTTCTTTGCGTTCGCGTCCTCCCTTCCGCATTCGCGTAGTAGAAACTGTTTGTGATATCTATTGGAACAATTTGTAATACCTATTGGAACGGTTGTAGCAGAATATTATGCCCTATTTTAAATGAATATTTAGATATATAATAATTTGTAATAACCTGAAATTTATATAATAAAAAGATAAAACACTTCATACTCTATATTGTCTCCATAAAATCAAAATATTTTAACCCAATCCCATAAGTTTTACATTTGAACACTTCAAGAGTTAGAGTAAGTTTCAAATGTTGATGACAAAAGATTCCTAGAACATAGACAACAGTTCAAATGTTGATAGCAAAAGATTCCTATAACATAGACAACAATTCAAAGTTCTTAAGTAAGGTCTAGATCTTCAAAATCTCCATGTTCCCTTTCTTGAACTGCTCCACCTACAAAAGAGGATAAATAAAGTCATTATCCTTCAAAGTATCATAAACATTTAGCAACAAATTCTTAGTATCAAACAAACTACATTCTCTCTTTGTCTCTCTGGTTAGACTATGAAAAAGATATTACTCACGAGTAACTTTTCATATTTAACTAGGCATATTAGAAAAGGGCAATTAACGCTTTCTTCTTTTTTTCCTTCCTTTTTTGCCCTTGCTAATTGATGTCCCTAATGAATTGGGAGAGTAAATATAATAAACTAATAGGAAAATGAACATTGGAAATTCCAATTCCTAGTTATTCAAGGAAACCAAAAGAAAAGAGGGAAACAATTCCCAATTTCCAGTCACTTAAGGAAACCATATTCTCATCCTATAAATTTAGTTGCAAAACTTCATGGTTCCTTACTTTTCATTCAACAATTACTCGATAGATTCGTAATGGCCCCACCTAGAACCAAACTAGCTACACTTAATTTCGAGAAACACCAATTCAGAATGGCGATGCTATCACAAACAATAAAAACATTAGCATTCAAGAAACAACAGACAAGAAAAATATTCCAAAAGGGTGATGAAGTTGAAGTGGCAAGTCAAGAATATGGCTTCATAGGTTCTTACTACACCGCAACTATTATTTCTCTCGATTGCACTAATTTTCAGTACAGAGTCAAGTACAAGACTTTGTTGACTGATGATAAGTCTGCGCCACTAGAGGAGACTGTCACTGTCGTCGAGGTCCGCCCTATGCCACCTGATCAAAATGAAACTATTCCAGAAAACGACTTTCGCATGTACGATATGGTTGATGTATTTGACAAATTTAAATGCTGATTAAATTTAATTTTATTAGTTCTCTTGCTTATTCCTTGTCCCAAAAACAAGAAGTTCAGTTCTCTTGCTGGTATTACTGCAACACCAAGGACCCAAACTTCAGGAATCATGCAACTTAGTATTTTTAGTGACCTGTAAAAGTGTTTTGGGTATTTACGCTTGATAACTTAGCGGCTTCAGCTATTAATGACAGAATGGTGCAAAAGCAGAACAGGAAGATAGTGCTCTTTCTAGTTTCTTTTGTTGACAGTGCAGAAAAGGATGTGGATATTACATACAGAAAATAGACGACAGGTGACCAAAAATGTTACATAAGAAAGATTAGCCTATAGAAAGTTTTTTGAGGCTGTTAAATTCCAGAACCTTAGAAAATGATGTTTTGGAAATATAGATTGATTTTGGTTTCAAGAAATTAACATTTCTATTTTGAACAAAGTTTTGATTTACTGTAGTATAATATGAATGTGGCTTAATCAATCTCCCTGTGCGATATTGAAAAAATTCCATTTTATTGGTTTCACTAAGCTCTGAGGAAGCTCTATATCAATCAAACAAACAAACAAGATAGACGTACTGACCTTGATTATTACTCCCAGTAGATAGACGATTGATTAGTTGCACAACAGCTTGTTGTGCAGAGGAAGCTTCTCCAGGTGAACAAGCATTGAAACCTAGCATGTTGGGATCAACCCGTAAATCAGGATTCAGATGCTTGAGTTGTGAAATGATGTTAACTGCAACTTGTAGTTCCATGGCATCTTTCTGTGCATTGAACTTTTCCTGCAATCTTTGTTGCATCCTTTCTTCCATTTCCTCCAATTTTTGCTGCATCACCTCATCAGTAGAACTTGAGAGTCCAAAATCTCCCACTTTTCTTTTTAAGGAAGTCTTGGTAACCCCACGTCCATACAATCTTAGGCGACCTGGATGCTTAGGTCCCATGACTAATGCAAATGCATCAACTGATTGACTGCCATCTTCACTTTCTTGTGTTGATTGTATTATTTCCATTTCAGCCTACAATACCAAATTGAGTCATTATTAAATCAGAAAGTAGATGACATTGAGTCAATAACTAAGAATAGACAAATGATAACAACAAACTTTAAATTATAACTCGTACAATTTTGTTAAGAGTATCCGCATATGAGGCCTTGTAAACTAGATCATGTTTTCTTTTTCTTGTAGCCACAAAGATGTCCTTGCTTGATAGAGGCTCAGAAATCTCTTTCTTTTTTTCCTGATTATATAAAAAGTGGTATAAAGTTAATAGGTTCATATTTAAAATAATAATAAGAAAGAAAAATATCAAACCTCTCATATTCGAGCAAAACTTCTTTTGCCAGCAGTGTGTGGATATTTCAACTTTTGGCGATTCTCGGTATTGGTTTGGGACATTTTTGACAAATCAGCCAATGACTACAGAGTTAAGTGATTTCTAATTAAACATAAACCAGACATTCTCAGCAAATCATGGGACAATACTTAGTTTTACATTGTAGGCATCAGAGTTCCAATATTTAAGAAGATCCCTAAATTGAGATTCAGGAACATCAACCGGCCTTTTCTCCATTCAAAGCTCGTCATTTCCATAGGCTTTATAAATGTCGTTATATAATTTATTCTTATACTTTCTCCAAGCATTTCCAATTGATTCAAAACCCCACATTTTTGAAGCATCGGGAATGTCATATTTTCCCTACAAAGTTGGTACAATTAGGTAAGTGTAAAAATTTGAAATATCTAAACAGAATATTGCGAACTTCAAACCTTGATATATTTCCACATGTCTTATTTTGTTTGAAGTTTCCTCCAATCAAACACATTAAGAGGACAAAAGGCCGCATTCCCTGCCAATGTGCCAAGGAAGCTACCCAGCTCTGCTACAACATCAGCAGTAGGACCTATGGGTTGATTTCTCTCGTTTAGCACAATTAGCTTGCGCTCTTTCCTACCATGAACATTTGGCATCAGGATTTTTCCTCTTTTTCTTTTTTCGACAGAAGGACCTGCATTAATATTAAGTAAGAATAATCACCAAAAGTCAATATTGTTTGTTAATTTAAAGAAATGAATTTTATATGTTCTTGCCTTGTTCCTCGGATTGCTCGTTTGTTTCATGATCGGAAGAATCATCAAATTGTTCATGTATAGATTGTGCTGGAGGAGAAGCAGAAGGTTGCACTTGCTCATGTATAGTTTGTGCTGGAAGAGAAGCAGAAGGCAGAGGTAGTTGCAACAATTGTTCTTGCACTTGAGCTCCTAGTTGTGGAGGTTATTTTTCAATTGAATTCAGCTGATGCTTGTCATTTGGTCTTGTAGCTTGAACAATTCTTTTTGTTTTCAACAATGAAACCTTTTGGTTCACCAAAGATGCAAGTGATCTGGCTACAATGCAATTTTTAGCCTTTTTATTTTTACTTGAATGCCCTTCCCGACTCATGACTATTCAATTCCTATCAAATTGAAGTTAGGTTAATGGAATTCTTTTTTCAGTTTGAAATATACACTTGAAGAATAGTCAATATCTTGAAGATAAAGATGTAGTTGTCTATTATCATGTCACTGTTAAGCATTTATCAAAGCTGCTGCAAGTATTTGATTAGTAGCATCAACATATGAATCTTGCTTAGTATTTGATTAGAGTAGTGTAAACAGTTTTGTTGATGAGATACATGACACAAATCCATATTGATTTTTCATATATTGATGATGCAAAAGTTGATAAACAACATTCTCCTATAGCATTTTCACATATCTAAGGGTCACAGCTACAAAACCTTTGCCAATATCTTTGAACAGTAGAAATATCTTTGCCAATATGCAAGGAGAAGGATAAAACCAAATGCAAGAGCCGTGAAATTACCAACTGGATATACATTCAGCTAAAAAGACAGGCTCTAGGTGTTTCAGGTTTCAGTTGCATTTCAGAAATCTCTCAAAGAGTTGCTGCACCTAGAATATAATCATATATATATATATAGGGAGCGGCGAGCTTACGCTTTTAGAAAAATCATCTCAACTTGCCCTTTAGCTTCACTACAATCCCATAGAGAAATTTGGACTTGCAGAAAGACCATGCCGGATAGAAAGACAATCTCATTGCTGCAAACAAATTTAGAACTTAAGAGAAAAGAAGATTGGTATTACTTGTTGTAAAGTTCCGATGCAGAACTGGCGGGGGAACTTCAGCGCAGTTAGTGAGAGAATCTGAAGAGTCACTTCTCCAAAGGATTTCCTCACAGATACGCAATCACCAGATGTGGCCGATCAAATTGTGATTCATTATATTCTGGCAGAAACACTTGTCACAAAATTGTCCCAAAGCAGATTAATTAAAATGATAAATAAGTTGATTCAGAAAGTTTATTGGATGGACCATTTAATTTGACAGTACTTAATTGCCTTTGCCCTAGCTAAATCATATTTAACTGTAAGTGTGTAACTCAAACTATAAATGGACTCCAATTTCATTCCCCATTATTCAATCAAATCCATCAAAAGCCAAAGCAAAATCCAATTTAGAGAATTACAATTTTGGGATGCTAAAAATCAAATTCTAAGAGTTTTTCCAAACATAGTAATCCCTTTAAAGGTTTAGACTTGGAAAAAAATGTATTGCTTTTGAGTACCAATAACAACAAGAAGGATATACAGGAAAAAGCAACATGCAAAAACATGAGATGAAGCAAAGTACCAGCTTAAATGATTCTGAAAGTTGTTGTTGTTCACCTAGATAAGCCTATAATCCTGTTGGCGACGATGGTAAAGTCCCCGGGATGATTCTATCCACCTGAAAATGTAATTAATCAGACGATATACTCCAGTTATCGATACGACATAGAGTTAAGGTTAACACTTAGAAACAATACGTGCAGCTTAGATTTGTAGCAAACATTAAAGGGGTGAAATATTTAAAGGAGTGAAATATTTAATGGCAATGGTTATGCATTCCAACAAGAAATATTATATAAAATATAATTAAAATTATATAAACAAGAGTAATTCTAAAATAATGATAAAAAAATATTATTACTCATTCTAAACAGAATATATTTAAAATAATATAAGAAATTTCTTCTTTAATCATCTGATTCCATCCAATCCCAATCAGTATCATCAAACTCATTCTCCTCTTTCAATTTTTCTATAATTGTATCATTTGAATGTTGTGCATTAAATGAAATATCAACGACATCAACGGGTACATCGTTTCTTGAGAATCAAACGTCAACATCAACTAATCCTCTTAAGGAACCAATGTCATCATTAGGCTCCCTCCAAAATGCGTGTTAAATATTGGGGCAATCCTCTTCCTCTAAATCATATAAATCAACAGGGACTTTATTTTTCGCATAATAAACATCTTTCTCAATAGGATCCTCCACATAAAAAACTTGATAAACTTGTGAAGCTAACACACAAAGGTCATATATACTACATAATTTCTTAAATTACACACGGGTTAACTCATATTCATCTATTTCATTATGAAACCAGTCACATCTAAATAGTACAACACTAAAACATCCCCAATAATCAATCTCAATGATATCCTGAATAGCTCCATAATAGATAACCTCACCATCGATGGGATTTTGGTCCCTAGAGCTAGCAAAGCTATCGGTTGTTGACGATAAAGTCACTCCACTGTTTTGAGTCTTGCATCGAGAATTCCGTTCTACGATATGAAATCGGTATCCATTAATGAAATATGAAGCATATCTTTGGCGATCGCATTGGGCCCTTTAGCTAGCCATCTTACATAATCGGGCACTTCAATATTTTTAACTTTCTCAGCAAACCAACTGTTGAATTCCCGACTATGATTTCTCGTCCTTTCCCATGCATTTGATCTACTACGATTACCAATTAAATTCTTATGTTCCCTGCAACATGAATATTCAAGATCAATCATATCATTAAAAAATGAAGTATAGAATAAGTGTTATATAATTTATCTTACTCGATTAACTTTTCCACTTGTTCATCTCCAGTATTAAACAGAGCATATCGATGTGCTTCATAACATAACTGTGGCTCCATTTGAAAAGTATTTTTCTTCTTACTTCCAATTGGATGGCCTATAACAGGGAATATGGATGACAAATTTTGATGGCACTCATCATCTACAATTGGGTATATGCTGAATCTTGTCTTCACGCTGTCATGTAGGTATCTTGAACAAAAAGTCAAACACTCTTCTGCCAAAAATCCCTCTGCTATCGATGCTTCTGGAGAAGATCGATTACGAACAAATGCCTTGTATTTACATAGGTTCCTCTCAATGGGATACATCCAACGAAGATGAGCTGGACCCCCAAGCTTAATTTCATTCACCAAATGAATAGGCAAATGTGGCATTATATGGAAAAATGTTGGATGAAAAATCTTTTCAAGATCACAATTTATTTCAACAATTTTAGAGTTCATTTTTTCAAGATCTCTTCGCCTTATGATTTTACTACATATGGATCTAAAAAAATTACCCAACCTAATCAAGGCCAATGAAACACTCTTGGGCAACGTCTTTCTAACATCAATCTGGAGCAAGTAATGCATTATAAAATGAGCATCATGACTCTTGTACCCTGATATTTTCATCTCCTTCACTTGAACGCGTTCTGAAATATTTGAAGCACAACCTTTTGGTAACTTGGCATTTTTTATGACGGTACAAAATAAAACTTTCTACTTTGGTTCCATGTAGAAACAAGATTTAGCCAAACTCATTGTTCCATCATCATCTTCTCTTGGTTGTAACTCCTTTCGTATCCCCATTTCTTGTAAGTCATAGCGAGCATTTACATGATCCTTTTACTTTTTCCATTTCCAATAAAGTCCCAAGCAAACTGTCACATATATTTTTCTCGATGTGCATCACATCAAGATTGTGCCTCAATTTGTTATGCGCCCAATATGGAAATTCAAAAAAAATAGATCTTTTTTTCCATGGACCCTTGTTATCTCGGGGTCTTTTCTTTTTGCCCTTTCCAAAAATATTGTTGAATTCAAGAAGCTCTTGAAACACTTCAACTCCCGACAAAGGAGTAGGTGCAAGTCTATGTTCCTCCTTACCATCAAATGACTTCTTATCTTTCCGCAAAGGATGATCATGAGGCAAAAATCTTTGATGGCCCATATAACACATCTTATGATTGTGTTTGAGATATAAATAGCATGTGTCATAATTGCAAGTGGGCCATGCCAACCTCCCTTTGGTGCTCCATCTTGAAAGCATAGCTAATGCTGGAAAATCACTAGCTGTCCACAACAACGCTGCACGCATTTGAAATGTTTGCTTTGTCTCAACATCATATGTTTCTATCCTAGTTTCCCATAGTTCCTTCAATTCTGCAATAAGTGGTTGTAAGTACACATCTATATCATTTCCTGGAGATGAAGGACCTGGTATGATCATTGACAACATGATATATTCTGGCTTCATGCAAATCTATGGTGATAAATTGTAGTTCATTAACATTACGGGCCACGTGCTATGAGAAATGCTCATGGTTCGAAATGGGTTGAAACCATCACTTGAAAGACCCAACCTAACATTACGTGGATCTTTGGAGAAGTCGGGATGTAGAGAATAAAAATCCTTCCAAGCTTCTCCATTAGCAGGATGCCTCAAATTCGCATCATTAGGTCGTTCATTAGCATGCCATCTCATTGCAATAGCTATTTCAGGACACATGAATATTCTCTGGAGCATAGGCTTCAAGGGAAAGTACCTTAAAACCTTTGCATAGTCAAGGCACGTTTAGAACTTTTCCATCTAGAAGACTCACAAACAGAGCAATTATCGGCATTTGCATTATCATTCCAAAATAGCATGCAATCATTAGGGCATGCATGTATTTTATCATAATGAAGACCCAAATATTTTATCACAGTTTTAGCCTTGTTGAAAGACTCTAGAAGCTTAGCAAAGGGAAATGTCTCTTTTAGCAATTCTAACAAGTCTGAAAAGGCTACATTACACAACCCATGCAAATACTTAAACAAGTACAACCGGATGGTGAAACTCAATTTATTGAAGTTTTCACACCCTGGATATAATTCTTGTTTCCCTTCCTCTAATAATTTAAAAAATCTCTTAGCATCTTCAGATAGAGCCTTTCTCATTCCTTCTTCTTGTACCGTCTCACCTTCTACATTTCTGAATGTATCATGAAGTAATCCATCAATATCATCATGCATGTTAGAAGCTTCATCATTATTTCTTTGACTAGGTGTAATTCTAGAGGAAAATCCTTCACCATGGAAAACCCATTTGGTGTAACCATAAACAAAGCCATTAACGACCAAGTGATACTCGACCACATTTCTATAATGCCAATAGCGATTAATGCACTTTTTGCAAGGGCATAATATTTCATTTCCTTGGGAAGCTCGTTCAAATGCCTTATCAAGGAAATCATTCACTCCACGGATATACTCATCTGTCCATCTTAAAAGATGCATCCAACTTTTATCTACTTTATCCATGAGAATCCTATATAACAAAAGTAAATCAGGAATTAACTCAATAAACCAAGGTACATACTATAATTTGACTTTGACCAAAGCTTAAAGGGGATGAACTAAAGGAATTACAAATAGTAAAGCAATTCTTTCATTGAGAAAGAGCTATAAAATCATTAGAGAAGAGATCCGTTCTTCGTATCAACGAAAGTTCAAAATAAACCACAACAGGTGTTCACATGGAACATTTTCTAAGTACAACAACCACAACAACAACATACACAATATTATCCCAGACCGCGGGGTCTGGGGAGAGCAGTGTGTACGCAATAGACCCTCGGCACACATTGATAAGAATGTTTTAGGTATATGTAAACATTGTATATAAACTTGAATATTATATAACACTTAACATATATCAAAATATTTCTCCCGTTCCTTTATTTCTCAAGGAGACTACCCACCAAACTTACTAATACATTCTAGTTAAATTTTCTCCCTCTGACTCAAATTGAATGTCCACTATTAAAACTTAGTAACCATTAAGTTCCTCTATCAGGTCATCTAAAATAAATTATTCAAATGCGCTAAATCTGTCAATCCTCATTCTCCTACCTACCAACTAACACTTTAAAGCTATATGGGGGGCAATGATCTATCACACATGGTAAGCCTGGAAATTGTTCAGGAATGCCACTGAGTATACTATAAAGTGGATTCATAATGAGCAACTACATTGATACAGGACTACTCTTAGGAACAATTGTTTCATTAATAGATTATGTAACTAGTTTGGGACTCAATAGTGAACTCTGCTTTGTATTCATGTAGCTTTCGAGGTCTAGTTGTTAAGAACAACCTTTCTAGAAGGGGATTACAACACAAGAAACAATTCTCATACGAATTTTTTTATTACTAGAAGGTTTCTTTAGCTTGTTGATACTTTCTCAGCTTGTTTGAAGAACAACAAGTAGCAGCAGAAGATCCATTCTTTAAAGCCACCTCATACACAAACAACACTGAAGATGTAAAAGCAGAAAACATAAAGTTATCTCCTTTGAAATATCCACAAGTCTCAAACTCCAAATCATGATCCTTAAACAATATTCTTGAAGACAAGTCAGAGGATAAGAAGTAAAAACTCATCCAAAATTCAAATTAAAAACTACTTATTAAAAACTCATCCAAAATTCAAATTAAAAACTACTTACAGATAACGACTTTTCCCTTAGCTACCAGCAACGATTTCACCTCGATAAATCGACAAATCTGTAAAAGAAGAACTCTACAGTTCGACAAATCTGCTGTTGAGAAATTTAAAAAAAGAAACACGGAAAAATAATGAAAGAGGTAGTAGCAGTATACAACCCTATTTACCCAAATATTGAACCCCCAATTACAAACAAATCTTCAATTATAGAGAAAAACTACTCACATTGAAAATTAAACCCCATCATAAGGCAAAATCAAGAATCCGTAAAGAAAACTCATGAAATATGAAACACAAGTCACGAAGAGTACCTATTTGGCTTCAAGCAGTAGTCGAGCAGTCGAGAAATCGAGCAGACGAGCAGTCGAGCAGACGAGCTTCAAGCAGTAGTCGAGCAGTCGAGAAATCGAGCAAACGAGCGGTCAAGCAGTCGAGAAATCGAGCAGATGACCGGTCAAGCTGAGATTTAGCACCTCTTAAATGTCGTCGTTTTGGGTACTGGGTTTGGGTAGGCCGGGTAAAGGGGGTTTGGGCCTGGGTTGTTTGTAGAGGCAGATTGGGCCTGGGTTGTTTGTAGAGGCAAATTGGGCCTGGGTGATTTCAAGCCCAGGTCCGAATTTAGTCTCCCCTTTTTTTTTAAAAGATACTTAGGTTAATTAATTACCTAAATAAACTCTAATAATGTGCTAATCAGTCTTAAACTGATTTCATTTAATTATATGTTAATTAATGAGTTAATTAAAAGTAAAATCATTAGTTTAGTATCCATAATTATTTAAAGAACCGATTTCGTAATTTTCTTAGAAAAAATGATTAAATTATGCAACTAATTATCAAAACCCCAATTATGTCAAATAATAAAAGTTTTAAAAAATGTTTTATTGTTATTTATGACTTTATAAATTTTTAAAAGATTAACTATGCTCATGCAATGCAAATAATTCACAAATAAACACCGAAATTCAACAAAAATCTATGAAATTAATTTATTTATCGAATTTTGTAGGAGCATTTAGTAGGTGAAAAATCACATGCTCACAGCTGCCCCTCTTTGCTCGGAAACGCGAAAAGTTTTTGGGCAAAGACAAAGTGAGCAGTTATGAATGACTTTTACCCGTTTGCATACTCCATGTGAAGCGTTTTTGAAAAGTTTGACCGAACCCTACTTCAAAGGTTGCCTACATATCCTTGGTTATAAAGGAATCAGGTCAGTGTAGTTCTGGAAGTTTTGGTAGCTGGGACTACCGAGTAACTGTGGTTTCACTGCGGTTGCTGCTGTTACTACTGCGGATCTCCTTGTTACACCCAAAGTAAACAAAACGACAGACCAATTAAACCTATCAGCTGCTAGTTACAAGATTCCTATCTAAGACCTGTTCTTGAGTCTTGATCTTCTGCTAAATCTGACCTGGATCTTGATGTTTATTAGCCGCAGGTGTTGGTTTCGTCTCTTCGCTTTTCGGACCAAGGCAGAATATACCGAATGGATGACTTCAATCTCGTCCTGAATAGTCCATATCTTCTCCATATCTGCACTTTTGGATTCAATCTTCTCCTGCTTCTTTTTGTTTTGTTATTTTGGATCGAAACTTCTTCTTCTGGTCGTCTCGAGTTTCAATGTTCTAGAAACGTAATCTGCACAAAATCAAAACGAACGAACAAAATTTCTGCCCCAGTTTTTGCTAGGGAAATTTTGTGAGTTATTGCAAGAAAATCTATACTACTTTATTATTGAAAGAAGAGAAAGGCCGGGAGAAGTGCATCCGGAGTTATTGTAGACTAGGGAGTGGATATCCTATGCCTAAAAAGTAAAATCAACTAGGGATTGGAGACCCTATGTTGGAAAAGATCGACAGGTTATGTTTCTGTCAAGAAAAGATCACCGGGTTATGCCAGTGTCTGGGGAAGGATCTACGGGTTATGCCGTTGTCAAGAAAAAGATCACCAGGTTATGCCGGTGTCCGAAAAGGTCAACAGGTTATGCTGTCGCCTGAGAAAGAGATCACTGGGTTATGACAGTGTCTGGAAGATGATCAACAGGTTATGCTATTGTCAGGAAGATCACCGGGTTATGCCGGTGTTCCGGGGAGGTCAACAGGTTATGATGTTACCTGAAAAGAGATTACTGGGTTATGCCAGTGTTTGAAGATGACCAACAGGTTATGTTGTTGTCAGAAAAATCATTGGGTTATGCCGGTGTCTAGGGAGGTCAACAGGTTATGCTGTTGCCTGAAAAAGAGATCACTGG
>ML435138.1:2108-26180 GCA_005239525.1 Nicotiana knightiana | reverse complement strand
ACGACTAGCGAAATTCCAGTTTCATTGTCATAAAATGCCGAAAAATGTAACTTGATCATTTTGAAGCATTGGTTATGGTTCTTAAGGTCGTATTTTGATGTCCCGAAGAAATATCATGCAATCCGGTACCCGCTCCGTACCAAGGTATCCGGCCTGGACCATGGCAGGCGATAATACAGGCACGACTGGCGGAATTCCAATTTATTTACCGTAAATGCCAAAAAAAGTAACTTGATCATTTAGAAGCCTTGGTTATGGTTCCTTGGGTCGTATTTGCTGTCCGGGACAAATATCATGCGATCCGGTACCGGCTCCGTATCAAGGTGTCCTGCATGGACCATGGCTGGCGATAACACAGGCATGACTGGCGGAATTCTAATTTAATTTCCATAAAATGCCAAAAAAATGTAACTTGATCATTTAGAAACATTGTTTGTTGTTCCTTGGGTCCTATTTGATGTCCCGTAAAAATATCATGTGATCCATTACCGGCTCTTTACCAAGGAGTCCGGCCTGGACCATGGCAGGCGATAATACAAGCACGACTGGCGGAATTCCAGTTTAATAACCATAAAATTCCAAAAAATGTAACTAGATCATTTCGAAGCACTGATTACTGTTCGTTGGGTCGTATTTGATGTCTCGGAAAAATATCATGTGATTCGGTACCGGCTCCATACCAAGGTGTCGTGCTTGGACCATGGTGGGCGATAACACAGGCATCACTGGCAGAATTTCAATTTAATTTCCATAAAATGCCAAAAAATGTAACTTGATCATTTAGAAACATTGGTTGTTGTTCCTTGGGTCCTATTTGATGTCCCGTACAAATATCATATGATCCGGTACCGGCTCTGTACCAAGGAGTCCGGCCTGGACCATGGCAGGCGATAATACANNNCATGCGATTCGGTACCGGCTCCATACCAAGACGTCCAGCCTGGACCATGGCAGGCGATAATACAGTCACGACTGGCGGAATTTCGGTTTAATTACTATAAAAGTCCACAAAATGAAACTTAATCATTTTAAAGCGTTGGTTATGAATCCTTGGGTCGTATTTGATGTCCCTTAAAAATATCATGCAATCCGGTACCAGCTCCGTACCAATGCGTCCGGCCTGGACCATGGCAGGCGATAATACAGGCACGACTAGCGGAATTCTAGTTTAATTTCCATAAAATGCCAAAATATTCNGGTTCCTTGGGTCGTATTTGATATCCCGAAGAAATATCATATGATCGGGTACCGGCTCCGTACCAAGGCGTCCGGCCTGGACCATGGGAGGCGATAATACATGCACGATTGGCGGAATTCCAGTTTAATTGCCATAAAATGCCTAAAATGCAACTTGGTCATTTTGAAGCGTTGGTTATGATTCCTTGGGTCATATTTGATTTCCCGTACAAATATTATGCAATCGGATACCGACTCCGTACCAAGGCTTCCGGCCTAGACCATGGCAGGCGATAATACCGGCACGACTGGCGGAATTCCAGTTTAATTTCCATAAAATGCCAAAAAATGTAACTTGATCATTTTGAAGCGCTGGTTATGGTTCCTTTGGTCGTATTTGATGTCCCAGACAAATATCATGCGATTCATTACCGGATCCGTACCAAGGAGTCTGGCCTGGACCATAGCAGGCGTGATACAGGCACCNTATCATGCGATCCAGTACCGGCTCCGTACCAAGGAGTCTGGCCTGGACCATAGCAGGCGTGATACAGGCACGACTGGCGGCATTCCAGTTTAATAGCCATAAAATGCCAAAAATGTAACTTGTTCATTTTGAAGCGTTGGTTATGGTTCCTTGGGTCATATTTGATGTCCCGGACAAATATTATGCGATCCGGTACTGGCTCTGTACCAATGCGTCCGGCCTGAACCATGGCAGACAATAATATAGGCACGATTGGCGGAATTCCAGTTTAATTGCCATAAAATGCCAAAAAATGTAACTTGATCATTTCGAAGCGTTGGTTATGGTTCCTTGGGTCGTATTTGATGTCTCAGACATATATCATGCTATCCGATACCGGCTCCGTAACAAGGCGTCCGGCTTGGACCATGGCAGGCGATAATACAGGCATACCTGGCGGAATTCCAGTTTAATTGCTATAAAATGCCAAAAATGTAATTTGATCATTTCCACACATTGGTTCCTTGGGTCGTATTTGATGTCCCGGAGATATATCATGCGATCGGGTACCAGCTCAGTACCAAGGCGTGCATCCTGGACCATGGCAGCCGATAATACAGGCACGACTTGCAGAATTCCAGTTTAATTGCCATAAAATGCCAAAAAATGTAACTTGATCATTTCGAAGCGTTGGTTATGGTTCCTTGGGTCGTATTTGATGTCCTAGAAAAATATCATGCGATCCGGTACCGGCTCCGTACCAAGGTATCCGGCCTGGACCATGGCAGGCGATAATACAGGCACGACGGCGGAATTCCAATTTAATTGCTTCCAATTATTTCGAAGCGTTGGTTTTTCATCCTTGGGTCCTATTTGATGTCCCGTACAAATATCATGTGATCCGGTACCGGCTCTATACAAAGGCGTCCGACCTGGACTATGGCAGGAAATAATACAGGCACGACTGGCGGAATTCAATTTTAATTGCCATAGAATGCTAAAATATGTAACTTGATCATTTCGAAGTGTGGGTTATCGTTCCTTGGGTCGTATTTGTTGTCTCGGACAAATATCATGTGATCCGGTACCGGTTCCATACCAAGACGTCCATCTTGGACCATGGCAGGCGATAATACAGGCACAACTGGCGGAATTCCAGTTTAATTGCCATAAAATGCCAAAAAATGTAACTTGATCTTTTCGAAGCATTGGTTGCTATTCCTTGGGTCGTATTTGATGTCCCGCACAAATATCATGTGATCCGGTACCGGCTCCGTACCAAGGAGTCCGGCCTGGACCATGGCAGGCGATAATACAGGCACGACTAGAGAAATTCCTATTTCATTGTCATAAAATGCCGAAAAATGTAACTTAATCATTTTGAAGCGTTGGTTATGGTTCCTAAGGTCGTATGTGATGTCCCGGACAAATATCATGTGATCCGGTACCGGCTCCGTACCAAGGTATCCGACCTGAACCATGGCATGCGATAATACATGCACGACTAGCGGAATTCCTGTTTAATTTCCATAAAATGCCAAAAAATGTAACTTGATCATTTCAAAGCATTGGTTATGGTTCCATGGATCGTATTTGATGTCCCGGAAAAATATTATGCAATCTGGTACCGGCTCCGTACCAAGGCGTCCATCCTGGACGATGGCAGGCGATAATACAACCACGACTAGCGGAATTCCAGTTTCATTGCCATAAAATGCGAAAAAATATAATTTGATCATTTCTAAGCGTTGTTTATGGTTCCTAAGGTCGTATTTGATGTCCCGGACAAATATCATGCGATCCGGTACCGGCTCCATACCTAGGCGTCCGGCCTGGACCATGGAAGGCGATAATACAGGCAAGATTAGCGGAATCCCAGTTTAATTGCAATAAAATGCCAAAAAATGTAACTTGAATATTTCGAAGGCGTTGGTTATGGTTCCTTGGGTCGTATTTTATGTCCCGAAAAAATATCATGTTATCTGGAACCGGCTCCGTACCAAGGTATCCGGCCTGGACCATAGTAAGCGATAATACAGGCACGACTGGCGGAATTCCAATTTAATTGCCATAAAATGCCAAAAAATATAACTTGATCATTTTGAATCCTTGGTTATGGTTACTTGGGTCGTATTTGATGTCCGGGACAAATATCCTGTGATCCGGTACCGGCTCCGTACCAAGTTGTCTGGCCTGGACCATGGCAGGCGATAATACAGGCATGACTGGCAGAATTCCAATTTAATTTCCATAAAATGCCAAAAAATGTAACTTGACCATTTCGAAGTGTTGCTTTTTGTTCCTTGGGTCCTATTTGATGTCCCGTAAAAAAATCATGTGATCCGGTACCGGCTTTGTATCAAGGAGTCTGGCCTAGACCATGGGAAGCGATAATACAGGCACGACTGGCGGAATTCCAGTTTAATTGCCATAAAATGACAAAAAATGTAACTTAATTTTTTCGAAGCACTGGTAATGGTTCCTTGGGTCGAATTTGATGTCTCAGAAAAATATCATGCGATCCGGTGCCGGCTCCATACCAAGGTATCCGGCCTGGTCCATGGCAGGCGATAATACAGGCACGACTGGCGAAATTCCAATTAAATTGCCATAAAATGCCAAAAAATGTAACTTGATCATTTTGAATCCTTGGTTATGGTTCCTTAGGTTGTATTTGCTGTCCGGGACAAATATCATGCGATCCGGTACCGGCTCCTTACCAAGGTTTCCGGCCTGGACCATGGTAGGCGATAATACAGGCATGACTGGCGGAATTCTAATTTAATTTTCATAAAATGCCAAAAAATGTAACTTGACCATTTCGAAGTATTTGTTTTTGTTCCTTGGGTCCTATTTGATGTCCCGGACAAACATCATGTGATCAAGTACCGGCTCCGTACCAAGGAGTCCGGCCTGGACCATGGCAGGCGATAATACAGGCATGACTGGCGGAATTCCAATTTAATTTCCATAAAATGCCAAAAAATGTAACTTGATCATTTCGAAGCCTTGGTTATGGTTCCTTAGGTCGTATTTGCTGTCCGGGACAAATATCATGCGATCCGGTACCGGCTCCTTACCAAGGTGTCCGGCCTGGACCAAGGTAGGCGAAAATACAGGCATGACTGGCGGAATTCTAATTTAATTTTCATAAAATGCCAAAAAATGTAACTTGACCATTTCGAAGTATTTGTTTTTGTTCCTTGGGTCCTATTTGATGTCCCGGAAAGATATCATGTGATCAAGTACCGGCTCCGTACCAAGGAGTCCGGCCTGGACCATGGCAGGCGATAATACAGGCATGACTGGCGGAATTCTAATTTAATTTTCATAAAATGCCAAAAAATGTAACTTGACCATTTCGAAGTATTTGTTTTTGTTCCTTGGGTCCTATTTGATGTCCCGGAAAGATATCATGTGATCAAGTACCGGCTCCGTACCAAGGAGTCCGGCCTGGACCATGGTAGGCGATAATACAGGCACGACTAGCGGAATTTCCGTTTAATTACTATAAAATACCAAAAAATGAAACTTAGTCATTTCTAAGCGTTGGTTATGGTTCCTTGGGTTGTATTTGATGTCCCGGAAAAATATCATGAGATCCGGTACCGGCTCCGTACCAAGGCGTTTGGCCTGAATTATGCTAGGCAATAGTACATACACGACTGAGGGAATTCCAGTTTAATAACCATAAAATGCCAAAAAATGTAATTTGATCATTTTGAAACGTTGGTTATGGTTCCTTGGATCGTATTTTCTGTCCCGGACATATATTATGCGATCTGGTACCGATTCCGTACCAAGGCGTCCGACCTGGACCACGGCAGGCGATAATACAGGCACGACTGGCAGTATTCCAGTTTAATTGCCATGAAATGCCAAAAAATGTAACTTGATCATTTCGAAGCATTGGTTATGATTTCTTGGGTCTTATTTGATGTACCGGAGAAATATCATGTATTCTGGTACGGTTCCGTACCAAGGCGTCCGACCTGGACCATGGCAGGCGATAATACAGGCACGACTGGTGGAATTCCAGTTTAATTGCCATAACATGCCAAAAAATGTAACTTGATAATTTCGAAGCGTTGGTTATGGTTCCTTGGGTCGTATTTGATGTCTCAGACAAATATCAAGCGATCCGATACCGGCTTCGTACCAAGACGTCCAGCCTGGACCGTGGGAGGTGATAATACAGGCACGACTGGCGGAATTTCAGTTTAATTGCCATAAAATGCCAAAAAATGTAACTTAATCATTTCTAAGTGTTGGTTGTTGTTCCTTGGGTCGTATTTGATGTCCCGTACAAATATCATGTGATCCGGTACCGGCTCCGTACCAAGGAGTCCGGCCTGGACCATGGTAGGCGATAATACAGGCACGACTAGCGGAATTTCGGTTTAATTACTATAAAATACCAAAAAATGAAACTTAGTCATTTCTAAGCGTTGGTTATGGCTCCTTGGGTTGTATTTGATGTCCCGGAAAAATATCATGAGATCCGGTACCGGCTCCGTACCAAGGCGTTTGGCCTAAATTATGGTAGGCAATAGTACAGGCACGACTGAGGGAATTCCAGTTTAATAACCATAAAATGCGAAAAAATGTAATTTGATCATTTTGAAACGTTGGTTATGGTTCCTTGGGTCGTATTTTCTGTCCCGGACATATATTATGCGATCCGGTACCGATTCCGTACCAAGGCGTCCGACCTGGACCACGGCAGGCGATAATACAGGCACGACTGGCAGAATTCCAGTTTAATTGCCATGAAATGCCAAAAAATGTAACTTGATCATTTCGAAGCATTGGTTATGATTCCTTGGGTCGTATTTGATGTACCGGACAAATATCATGTATTCTGGTACGGCTCCGTACCAAGGCGTCCGACATGGACCATGGTAGGCGATAGTACAGGCACGACTGGTGGAATTTCAGTTTAATTGCCATAACATGCCAAAAAATTTAACTTGATAATTTCGAAGCGTTGGTTATGGTTCCTTGGGTCGTATTTGATGTCTCAGACAAATATCAAGCGATTCGGTACCGGCTTCGTACCAAGACGTCCAGCGTGGACCATGGGAGGTGATAATACAGGCACGACTGGCGGAATTTCAGTTTAATTGCCATAAAATTCCAAAAAATGTAACTTAATCATTTCTAAGTGTTGGTTGTTGATCCTTGGGTCGTATTTGATGTCCCGTACAAATATCATGTGATCCAGTACCGGTTCCGTACCAAGTAGTCCGGCCTGGACCATGGTTAGGAATAATACAGGCGATAATACAGGCACGACTGGCGGAATTCCAGTTTAATTGCCATAAAATGCCAAAAAATGTAACTTCATCATTTTGAAGCACTGGTTATGGTTCCTTGGGTCGTATTTGATGTCTCGGACAAATATCATGCGATCCAGTACCGGCTCCATACCAAGACGTCCAGCCTGGACCATGGCATACGATAATACAGGCACGACTTGCGTAATTTCGGTTTAATTACTATAAAATGCCAAAAAATGAAACTTCATCATTTCGAAGCATTTGTTATGGTTCCTTGGGTCCTATTTGATGTCCCAGAAAAATATCATGAGATCCGGTACTTTCTCCGTACCAAGGCGTCTGGCCTGAACCATGGAAGTTAATAATACAGGCACGACTGGCGGAATTCGAGTTTAATTGCCATAAAATGCCAAAAAATGTAACTTGATCATTTTGAAGCGTTGGTTATGGTTCCTTGGGTCGTATTTGATGTACCGGAAAAATATAATGCGATCCGGTACCGGCTTCGTACCAAGGCGTCTGGCGTTAACTATGGCAGACAATAATATAGGCACGACTGGCAGAATTCCAATTTAATTGCCATAGAATGCAAAAAAATGTAACTTGATCATTTTGAAGCGTTGGTTATGGTTCCTTGGGTCGTATTTTTTGTCCCGAACAAATATCATGCTATCCGGTACCGGCACCATACCAAGCCGTCCAGCCTGGACCATGGCAGGCGATAATACAGGCACGATTGGCAGAATTCCATTTTAATTGCCACAAAATGCTAAAAAATGTAACTTGATCATTTCGAAGCATTGGTTATGGTTCATTGGGTCGTATTTGATGTCCTGGAGAAATATCATGCGATCGGTTATTGGCTCAGTACCAAGGCATCCGGCCTGGACCATGGCAGGCGATAATACAGGCACGACTGGCGGAATTCCAGTTTAACTGCCAAAAAATTTAACTTGATTATTTCGAAGCGTTGGTTGTGGTTCCTTGGGCCGTATTTGATATCCTGGACAAGTATCATGCTATCTGCTATCGGCTCCGTACCAAGGCGTCCGGCCTGGACCATGGCAGGCGTTAATACATGCACGACTAACAGAATTCCAGTTTCATTACAAAAAAAATGTAACTTGATCATTTCGAAGCGTTGGTTATGGTTCCTAAGGTCGTATTTGATGTCACGGACAAATGCGATTCGGTACAGCTCCATACCGAGGCGTCCGTCCTGGACCATGGCAGGCGATAATACAGGCATGACTGGCGGAATTCCAGTTTCATTGTCATAAAATGCCAAAAAATGTAACTTGATAATTTCAAAGCATATGTTATGGTTCCTAAGGTCGTATTTGATGTCCTAGAGAAATATTTTGCGTTCTGGTACCGGCTTTGTACCAAGGCGTCTTGCATGGACCATGGCAGGCTATAATACAAGCACGACTGGCGGAATTCCATTTTAATTTCCATAAAATACCAAAAAATGTAAATTGATCATTTCGAAGCGTTGATTATGGTTCCTTGGGTCTTATTTGATGTCTCGAACAAATATCATGCGATCCGGTACCGGCTCCATACCAAGACGTCCAGCTTGGACCATGGCAGACGATAATGCAGGCACGACTGGCGTAATTTCTGTTTAATTACTATAAATGCCAAAAAATGAAACTTCATCATTTCGAAGCGTTGGTTATGTTTCCTTGGGTCGTATTTGATGTCCCGAAAAAATATCATGGGATACGGTACTGGCTCCGTACCAAGGCGTCTGGCCTGAACCATGGTAGTTAATAATACATGCACAACTGGCGGAATTCCAGTTTAATTTCCATAAAATGCCAAAAAATGTAACTTGATCATTTTGAAGCATTGGTTATGGTTCCTTGGGTTATATTTTTTAACCCGGACAAATATCATGCTATCCGGCACCGGCACCGTACCAAACCGTCCAGCCTGGACCATGGTAGGCGATAATACAGGCACGACTGGCAGAATTTCAGTTTAATTGCCACAAAATGCTAATAAATGTAACTTGATCATTTAGAAGCATTGGTTATAGTTCCTTGGGTCGTATTTGATGTCCCGGAGAAATATCATGCGATCGGGTATTGGCTCAGTACCAAGGCGTCCAGCCTGGACCATGGCAGGCGATAATACAGGCACCACTCGCGGAATTCCAGTTTAAATGCCATAAAATGCCAAAAAATTTAACTTGATCATTTCGAAGCATTGGTTGTAGTTCCTTGGGCCGTATTTGATGTCCTGGACAAGTATCATGCTATCTAGTACCGGCTCCATACCAAGGCGTCCGACTTGGATTATGGCAGGCGATAATACAAGCACGACTAGCGAAATTCCAATTTCATTGTCATAAAATGCAGAAAAATATAACTTGATAATTTTGAAGCGTTGGTTATGGTTCCTTGGGTCTTATTTGATGTACCGGATAAATATAATTCTATCCGGTACCGGCTCTGTACCAAGGCGTCCGGCCTGGACCATGGCAGGCGTTAATACATGCACGACTGGCGGAATTCCTGTTTCATAGTCATAAAATGCCAAGTAACTTGATCATTTCGAAGCGTTGGTTATGGTTCCTAAGTTAGTATTTGATGTCCCGGAGAAATATCATGCGTGCCGGTACCAGCTCCGTACCAAAGCATCCGGCATGGACCATGGCAGGCGTTAATACAGACACGACTGGCGGAATTCCAAATTAATTTCCATAAATTGCAAATNGGGTCGTATTTTATGTCCCAGACAAATATCATGGTATCCGGTACCGGCTTCGTACCAAGGCGTCCGGCTTAGACCATGGCAGGCGATAATACAGGCCCGACTGGCGGAACTTCGGTTTAATTACTACAAAATAACAAAAAATTTAACTTGATCATTTCGAAGCGTTAGTTATGGTTCCTTGGATCGTATTTGATGTCCCGAAAAAATATCATGAGATCTGGTACCGGCTCCTGACCAAGCTGTCTGGCCTGAACCATGGTAGGCAATAATACAGGCACGACTGGCAGAATTCCAGTTTATTTGATGTTCCTAAGGTCGTATTTGATGTCACGGAAAAATATCATGCGATTCGGTACAACTCCATACCGAGGCATCCGGCCTGGACCATGGCAGGCGATAATACAGGAATGACTGGCGAAATTCCAGTTTCATTATCATAAAATGCCAAAAAATGTAACTTGATAATTTCGAAGGGTTGGTTATAGTTCCTAAGGTCGTATTTGATGTCCCGGAGAAATATCATGCGTTCTGGTACCGGCTTCGTACCAAGGCGTCTTGTATGGACCATGGCAGGTATAATACAGGCACGACTGGCGGAATTCCATTTTAATTGTAACTTGATCATTTCGAAGTGTTGGTTATGGTTCCTTGGGTCGTATTTGATGTCCCGAACAAATATCATACGATCCGGTACTCGCTCCGTACCAAGGCGTCCGGCCTGAACCATGGCATGCAATAATACATGCACGACTGGCGAAATCCCAGTTTTATTGCCATAAAATACCAAAAAATGTAACTTGATCATTTCGAAGGGTTGGTTGTGGTTTCTTGGGTTGTATTTGATGTCCCGAACAAATATCATACGATCCGGTACTCGCTCCGTACCAAGGCGTCCGATTTGGACCATGTTAGGCGATAATACAGGCACGATTGGCGGAATTCCAGTTTAATTGCCATAAAATGCCAAAAATGTAACTTGATCACTTTGAAGAGTTTTCTGTGGTTCCTTGGGTCGTATTTGATGTCCCGTACAAATATCATGTGATCCCGTACCGGCTCCGTACCGCGGCGTCCGGCCTGGACCATGGCAGGCGATAAGACAGGCACGACTGGCGGAATTCCAGTTTAATTGCCATAAAATTCCAAAAAATGTAACTTGATCATTTTGAAGCACTATTTATGGTTCCTTGGGTCGTATTTGATGTCTCAGAAAAATATAATGCGATCCGGTACCGGCTCGGTACCAAGACGTCCAGCCTGGACCATGGCAGGTGATAATACATGCACGATTGGCGGAATTCCAGTTTAATTTCCATAAAATGCAAAAAAATGTAACTTGATAATTTTGAAGGATTGGTTATGGTTCCTTGGGTTTTATTTGATGTCCCAGAAAAACATCATCCTATGCGATACAGGCTCTGTACCAAGGCGTCCGACCTACACCATGTCAAGCGATAATATAGGCACGATTGGGGGAATTCCAGTTT
This sequence comes from Nicotiana knightiana, assembly GCA_005239525.1. Lineage (NCBI taxonomy): Eukaryota > Viridiplantae > Streptophyta > Magnoliopsida > Solanales > Solanaceae > Nicotiana > Nicotiana knightiana. Next base: position 15,048 of record ML435138.1, on the reverse strand, counting down.
AATTGCCATAAAATCCAAAAAAATTTAACTTGATCATTTCGAAGCGTGTGTTATGGTTCTTTGGATCATATTTAATGTCCCGAACAAATATCATGCGATCCGGTAATGGCTCCGTACCAAGGCGTCTGGCCTGGACCATGGCAGGCGATAATAAAGGCATGACTGGCAGAATTCCAGTTTAATGGCCATAAAATGCCAAGAACTTTAACTTGATCATTTCGAAGCGTTGGTTGTTGTTCCTTGGGTCGTATTTGATGACCCGTACAAATATCATGTGATCCGGTACCAGCTCCGTACCAAGGAGTCCGGCCTGGACCATGGCAGGCGATAATATAGGCACGACTGGCGGAATTCCAGTTTAATTGCCATAAAATGCAAAAAGACGTAACTTGATCATTTTGAAGCACTGGTTATGGTTCCTTGGGTCGTATTTGATTTCTTGGACAAATATAATGTGATCCGGTTCCGGCTTCATACCAAGGCGTCCAGCCTGGACCATGGCATGCGATAATACAGGCGCGACTGGCGGAATACAAAATGCCAAAAAATGTAACTTGATCATTTCGAAGTGTTGGTTATGGTTCCTTGGATCGTATTTGATGTCCCGAAAAAATATCATGAAATCTGGTACCGGCTCCTGACCAAGCTGTTTGGCCTGAACCATGTTAGGCTATAATACAGGCACGACTGGCAGAATTCCAGTTTAATTACCATAAAATACCAAAAAATGTAATTTGATCATTTCGAAGGGTGGGTTATGGTTCCTTGGGTTTTCTCGGACAAATATCATGCGATCCGGAACCGGCTCCGTACCAAGGCGTCAGACCTGGACCATGGGAGGCGATAATACAAGCACGACCGGCGGAATTCCAGTTTAATATCCATAAAATGCCAAAAAATGTAACTTGATCATTTCGAAGCATTGGTTAAGGTTCCTTGGGTCGTATTTGATGTCTCGGATAAATACCATTCTATCCGATACCGGCTCCGTACCAAGGCGTCCGGCCTGGAACATGGCAGGCGTTAATATAGGCATGACTGGCGGAATTCTAGTTTCATTGTCATTGAATTCCAAAAAATGTAACTTGATCATTTAGAAGAGTTGGTTATGGTTCCTAAGGTCGTATTTGATTTCCCGGAGAAATATCATGCGTTCCGGTACCGGCTCCGTACCAAGGTGTCCGGCATGGACCATGTCAGGCGATAATAAAGGCACGACTGGCGGAATTCCAGTTTAATTGCCATAAAATTCCGAAAAATGTAACTTGATCATTTCAAAGCGTTGGTTATAGTTCCTTGGGTCGTATTTGATGTACCAGAAAAATATCATGCTATCCGGTACCGGCTTCATACCAAGGCGTCTGGCCTAGGCCATGGCAGGCGATAATACAGGCACGACTGGCGAAATTCCAGTTTCATTACCAAAAAATTTAACTTGATCATTTTGAAGCGTATTTAATGTCCCAGACAAATATCATGCCATTCGGTATCGGCTCTATACCGAGGCGTTCGGCCTGGACCATGGCAGGCGATAATACAGGCACGACTGGCTGAATTCCAGTTTAATTGCCGTAAAATGCCAAAAAATGTAACTTGATCATTTTTAAGTACGGGTTATGGTTCCTTAGGTCGTATTTGATGTCTCAGACAAATATCATGCGATCCGATACCGCCTCCATACCAAGACGTCCAGCCTGGACCATAGCAGGCGATAATACAGGCACAACAGGCGGAATTTTGGCTTAATTACTATAATGCCAAAAAATGTAACCTGATCATTTCGAAGCATTGGTTATGGTTCCTTCGGTCGTATTTGATGTCCCGGAAAAAATATCATGCGATCCTGTATAAGCTTCGTACCAAGGCGTCCGGTCTGGACCATGATAGGTGATAATATAGGCATGACTGGCGGAATTCCAGTTTAATTGGCATAAAATGCCAAAAAATGTAACATGATTATTTCGTAGCGTTGGTTGTTGTTCCTTGGGTCGTATTTGATGTCCCGTATAAATATAATGTGATCCGGTACCTGCTCCGTACCAAAGAGTGTAGCCTGGACCATGGCAGGCGATAATACAGGCACGACTAGCGGAATTCCAGTTTAATTGCCATAAAATGCCAAAAAATGTAACTTGATCATTCCGAAGCATTGGTTATGGTTCCTTGGGTCGTATTTTCTTTCCCGGACAAATATCATTCTATCCCGTACCGGCTCTGTACCAAGGCGTCCGGCATGGACCACGGCAGGCGATAATACAGGCACGGCTGGCGTGATTCCATTTTAATTGCCATAAAATTCCAAAAAATGAAACTTGATCATTTCGAAGCACTGGTTATGGTTCCTTCGGTTGTATTTAATGTCTCGAACAAATATCATGCGATGCGATACCGGCTCCGTACCAAGACGTCCAGCCTGGTCCATGGCAGGCGATATTACAGGCACGACTGGCGGAATTTCGGTTTAATTACTATAAAATGCCAAAAAATGTAACTTGATCATTTCGAAGCGTTGGTTATGGTTCCTTGGGTCGTATTTCATGTCCCAGAAAAATATCATGCGATCCGGTACCAGCTCCATATTAAGGCGTGCGACCTGGACCATGGTAGGCGATAATACAAGCACGACCGACAGAATTCCATTTTAATATCCATAAAATGCCAAAAAATGTAACTTGATCATTTCTAAGCGTTGGTTATAGTTCCTTGGGTCATATCTTATGTCTCGGATAAATATCATTCTATCCAGTACCGGCTCCGTACCAAGGCATCCGATCTGGACCATGGCCGGCGTTAATACATGCACGACTGGAGGAATTTCAGTTTCATTGTCATAAAATTCCAAAAAATGTAACTTGATCATTTAGAAGAGTTGGTTATGGTTCCTAAGGTCGTATTTGATGTCCCGGAGAAATATCATGCGTTAAGGTACCGTCTCTATACCAAGGCGTCTAGCATGGACCATGTGAGGTGATAATACATGCACGACTGGCAGAATTCCAGTTTAATTGCCATAAAACGCCAAAAAATGTAACTTGATCATTTCGAAGTGTTGGTTATGGTTCCTTGGGTCGTATTTTATGTCCCGGACAAATATCATGTGATCCGGTGCCGGTTCCATACCAAGGCGTCCGGCCTGAACCATGGCAGGCAATAATACAGGCACGACTGACGAAATTCTAGTTGAATTGCCATAAAATACCAAAAAATGTAACTTGATCATTTCAAAGCATTGGTTGTGGTTCCATGGGTTGTATTTGATGTCCCAGACAAATATCATGCGATCCGGTACTGGCTCCATACCAAGGCTTCCGATCTGGACCATGGCAAACGATAATACAGGCACGGCTGGCGAAATTCCAGTTTAATTGCAATAAAATGCAAAAACATGTAACTTCATCATTTTGAAACGTTGGTTGTGGTTCCTTGGGTCGTATTTGATGTCCCGTACAAATTTCATGTGATCCGGTACCGGCTCCGTACCACGGAGGCCGGACTAGACCATGGCAGGCAATAATACAGGCACGAGTGGCGGAATTCCTGTTTAATTGCCATAAAATGCAAAAAACTGTAACTTGATCCTTTCGAAGCACTGGTTATGGTTCCTTAGTTCGTATTTTATGTCCTGTAAAAAAGTATCATGTGATCCGGTACCGACTCAGTACAAAGGCGTCCGGCCTGGACCATGGTAGGCGATAATACAGGCATGACTAGCAGAATTCCAGTTTAATTGTCATAAAATGCCAAAAAATGTAACTTGATCATTTAGAAGCGCTAGTTATGCTTCCTTGGGTCGTATTTGATTTCCAGGATAAATATCATGCGATCCGGTACCGGCTCTGTACCAAGGCGTCCGGCCTAGACCATGGTAGGCGATAATACAGGCACGACTGGAGGAATTCCAGTTTAATTGCCATAAAATGTGAAAATATGTAACTTGATCATTTCGAAGCATTGGTTATGGTTCCTTGGGTCGTATTTGATGTCCCGGACAAATATCATGCGATCCGGTACCGGCTCTGTACCAAGGCGTCCGGCCTAGACCATGGTAGGCGATAATACAGGCACGACTGGCAGAATTCCAGTTTAATTGCCATAAAATGCCAAAAAATGTAACTTGATCATTTCGAAGCACTGGTTATGGTTCTTTGGGTCATATTTTCTTTCACAGACACATATCATGCTATCCGGTACCGAATCCGTACCAAGGCATCCGGCCTAGACCATGGAAGGCGATAATAAAGGCACGACTGGCGAAATTCCAGTTTAATTACCATAAAATGCAAATAATGTAACTTGATCATTTCGCGCGTTGGTTGTGGTTCCTTGTGTTGTATTTGATGTCCCGGAAAAATATCATGTGATCCAGTACCGACTCCATACCATGGCCTCCGGTCTGGACCATGGCAGGCGATAATACAGGCACGACAGGAAAAATTCCAGTTTAATTGCCATTAAATGCCAAAAAATGTAACTTGATCATTTCGAAGTGTTGGTTGTGGTTCCTTGGGTCGTATTTGATGTCCCGGACAAATATCATGTGATCCGGTACTGGCTCCACACCAAGGCATCCGGTCTGGACCATGGCAGGCGATAATACAGGCACGACTGGCGGATCCAGTTTAATTACCATAAAATGCCAAAAAATGTAAATTGATCATTTGGAAGCATTGGTTATGGTTCCTTGGGTCGTAATTAATGTCCCAGAAAAATATCATGTGATCCAGTTCCGGCTACGTACCAAGGCGTCCGGCTTGGACCATGAATGGCGATAATACAGGCACTACTAGCGGAATTCCAGTTTAATTGTCATAAAATGCCAAAAAATGTGACTTGATCATTTCGAAGTGTTGGTTATGGTTCCTTGGGTCGTATTTGATAGCCCTGAATAATATCATGCGATCCGGTACCGGCTCCGTACCAATGCGTCCAACCTGGACCATGGCAGGCGATAATACGGGCACGACTGGCGGATCCAGTTTAATTACCATAAAATGCCAAAAAATGTAACTTGATCATTTCGAAGCGTGTGTTATGGTTCCTTGGGTCAAATTTGATGTCCCGGAAAAATATCATGTGATCTGGTACTGGCTTTGTACCAAGGTGTCCGACCTGGACCATGGCAGGCGATAATACATGCACGACTGGAGGAATTCCAGTTTAATTTCCATAAAATGCAAAAAATTTAACTTGATCATTTCGAAGCATTGGTTATGNTTTCTGTCCCGGAAAAATATCATGCGATCCGGTACCGGCTCCGTACAAAGGCGTCTGGCCTGGACAATGGCAAGCGATAATACACGCACGACTGGCAGAATTCCAATTTAATTGCCCTAAAAGGCCAAGAAATGTAACTTGATCATTTTGAAGCGTTGGTTAGGGTTCCTTGGGTCGTATTTGATGTGCCGGATAAATATAATGTGATCCGGTACCGGCTCCGTACCAAGGCGTCCGGCCTGGACCATGGCAGGCGATAAAACATGCACGACAAATTCATGCGATCCGGTACTGGCTCTGTACCAAGGCGTCCGACCAGGATCATGGCAGGCGATAATATAGGCATGACTGGAGAAATTCCAGTTTAATTGCCATAAAATGCCAAAAATGTAACTTGATCAATTCGAAGCATTGGTTATGGCTCCTTGGGTCGTATTTGATGTCCCAGACAAATATCATGCGATCCGCTACTGGCTCTGTACCAAGGCGTCCGACTAGGACCATTGTAGGCGATAATACAGGCACGATTGGAGGAATTCCAGTTTAATTGCCATAAAATACAAAAAATGTAACTTGATCATTTCGAAGCATTAGTTATGGATCCTTGGTTCGTATTTGATGTCCCGGACAAATATCATGCGATCTGGTACTGGATCCGTACCAAGGCGTCGGCCTGAACCATGGCAGTCAATAATATAGGCACGACTGGCAAAATTCCAGTTTAATTACCATATAGGACCAACAAATGTAACTTGATCATTTCGAAGCGCTGGTTATGGTTCCTTGGGTCGTATTTTGATGTGCCTGATAAATATTATGCGATCCGGTACCGGCTCCGTACCAAGGCGTCCGGCCTGGACCATGGCAGGAGATAATACATGCACGACTGGCGGAATTTCAGTTTAATTGCCACAAAATTGCCAAAAAATGTAACTTGATCATTTCGAAGCGTGTGTTATGGTTACTTGGGTCGTATTTGATGTCCCGGAAGTAATATCATGCGATCTGGTACCGACTTTTTACCAAGGCGTCCGACCTGGACCATGGCAGGTGATAATACAGGCACGACTAGAGGAATTCCAGTTTAATTTCCATAAAATGCAAAAAATGTAACTTGATCATTTCGAAGCATTGGTTATGGTTCCTTGGGTCGTATTTGATGTCTCGGACAAATATCATGCGATCTGGTACTGGATCTGTACTAAGCCGTCGGCCTGAACCATGGCGGGCAATAATACAGGCACGACTGGCAAAATTCCAGTTTAATTGCCATAAATACCAAAAAATGTAACTTGATCGTTTCGAAGCATTAGTTATGGTTCCTTGGGTCGTATTTTCTATCCCGGAAAAATATCATGCGATCCGGTATCGTCTTCGTTCAAAGGCATCTTGCCTGGACCATCGCAGGCAATAATAGAGGCACGACTAGCGGAATTCCAGTTTAATTGCCATAAAATGCCAAGAAATGTGACTTGATAATTTTGAAGCGTTGGTTATGGTTCCTTGGGTCGTATTTGATGTCCCGGAACAATATCATGCGATCTGGTATCGGCTCCGTACCAATGCGCCCAACCTGGACCATGGCAGGCGATAATACAGGTACGGTTAGCGGAATTCCAGTTTAATTGCGATAAAATTCAAACAAAATATAACTTGATCATTTCAAAGCATTGTCTATGGTTCCATGGTCATATTTGATGTCCCCGACAAATATCATGCAATCCGGTACCTCCTCCGTACCAAGGCTTCCATCCTGGACCATGACAGGCGATAATACTGGCACGACTGGCAGAATTCCAGTTTAATTGTCATAAAATGCCAAAAAATGTAACTTGATCATTTCGAAGCGTTGGTTATGGTTCCTTGGGTCGTATTTTCTGTCCCGGAAAAAATATCATGCGATCCGGTACCGGCTCCGTACAAAGGCGTCTGGCCTGGACCATGGTAAGCGATAATACACGCACGACTAGCAGAATTCTTGTTTAATTGCCATAAAAGGCCAAGAAATGTAACATGATCAATTTGAAGCGTTGGTCATGGTTCCTTGGGTCGTATTTGATGTGCCGGATAAATATCATGCAATCCGGTACCGGCTCCGTACCAAGGTGTCCGGCCTGGACCATGGCAGGCGATAATACATGCACGACTGGCGCAATTTAAGTTTAATTGCCATAAATTGCCAAAAAATGTAACTTGATCATTTCGAAGCATCTGTTAGGGTTCCTTGAGTCGTATTTGATGTGCCGGATAAATATCATGCAATCCGGTACCGGCTCCGTACCAAGGTGTCCGGCCTGGACCATGGCAGGCGATAATACATGCACGACTGGCGCAATTTAAGTTTAATTGCCATAAATTGCCAAAAAATGTAACTTGATCATTTCGAAGCATCTGTTATGGTTCCTTGAGTCGTATTTGATGTCCCGGAAAAATATTATGTGATCCGGTACTGGCTCTGTACCAAGGCGTCTGACCAGGACCATGGCAGGCGATAATACAGGCACGACTGGAGGAATTCCAGTTTAATAGCCATAAAATGCCAAAAATGTAACTTGATCATTTCAAAGCATTGGTTATGGCTCCTTGGGTAGTATTTGATGTCCCGGAGAAATATCATGCGATCTGGTACTGGATCCGTACCAAGGCGTCGGCCTGCACCATGGCAGGCAATAATACAGGCACGACTAGCAAAATTCCAGTTTAATTACCATAAAATACCAAAAAATGTAACTTGATCATTTCGAAGCCTTGGTTATGGTTCCTTGGGTTGTATTTTCTGTCCCGCAAAAATATCGTGCGATCCGGTACCGTCTTCGTACCAAGGCGTCTTGCCTGGACCATGGCAGGCGATAATAGAGGCACGACTAGCGTAATTCCAGTTTAATTGCCATAAAATGCCAAGAAATAAGACTTGATCATTTTGAAGCGTTGGTTATGGTTTCTTGAGTCGTATTTGATGTCCCGGAGAAATTTCATGTTATCCGATACCGGCTCCGTACAAAGTTGTCCGGCCTGGACCATGGGAGGCGATAATACATGCACGTCTAGGGGAATTCAAGTTTAATTGCCATAAAATGCCAAAAAATGTAACTTCATCAGTTCAAAGTGTGTGTTATGGTTCCTTGTGTCATATTTGATGTCTCGGACAAATATCATGCTATCCTGTACCGGCTCCGTACCAAGGCGTCCGGCCTGGACCATGGGAGGCGATAATACATGCACGTCTAGGGGAATTCAAGTTTAATTGCCATAAAATGCCAAAAAATGTAACTTCATCAGTTCAAAGTGTGTGTTATGGTTCCTTGTGTCATATTTGATGTCTCGGACAAATATCATGCTATCCTGTACCGGCTCCGTACCAAGGCGTCCGGCCTGGACCATGGGAGGCGATAATACATGCACGTCTAGGGGAATTCAAGTTTAATTGCCATAAAATGCCAAAAAATGTAACTTCATCAGTTCAAAGTGTGTGTTATGGTTCCTTGTGTCATATTTGATGTCTCGGACAAATATCATGCTATCCTGTACCGGCTCCGTACCAAGGCGTCCGGCCTGGACCATGGGAGGCGATAATACATGCACGTCTAGGGGAATTCAAGTTTAATTGCCATAAAATGCCAAAAAATGTAACTTCATCAGTTCAAAGTGTGTGTTATGGTTCCTTGTGTCATATTTGATGTCTCGGACAAATATCATGCTATCCTGTACCGGCTCCGTACCAATGCGTCCAACCTTGACCATGGCAGGCGATAATACAGGTCGGTTGGCGGAATTCTCNGGTTATGGTTTCTTGAGTCGTATTTGATGTCCCGGAGAAATTTCATGTTATCCGATACCGGCTCCGTACAAAGTTGTCCGGCCTGGACCATGGGAGGCGATAATACATGCACGTCTAGGGGAATTCAAGTTTAATTGCCATAAAATGCCAAAAAATGTAACTTCATCAGTTCAAAGTGTGTGTTATGGTTCCTTGTGTCATATTTGATGTCTCGGACAAATATCATGCTATCCTGTACCGGCTCCGTACCAAGGCGTCCGGCCTGGACCATGGCAGGCGATAATAATGGCACGACAGGCAAAATTCCAGTTTAATTGCCATAAAATGCCAAAAGATGTAACTTGATCATTTCGAAGTGTTGGTTGTGGTTCCTTGGGTCGTATTTGATGTCCCGAACAAATATCATGCGATCCGGTACTAGCTTCGTACCAAGGCGTCCGATCTGGACCATGGCACGCGATAATACAGGCACGGCTGGCGGAATTTCAGTTTAATTGTCATAAAATGCCAAAAAATATGACTTGATTATTTCGAAGTGTTGGTTATGGTTCCTTGGGTCGTATTTAATGTCCCGTACAAATATCATGTGATCCGGTACCGTCTACGTACCAAGGCGTCCGGCATGGACCATGGATGGCGATAATATAGGCACGACTAGCGGAATTCCAGTTTAATTGTCATAAAACGCCAAAAAATGTGAGTTGATACTTTCGAAGTGTTGGTTATGGTTCCTTGGGTCGTATTTTATGTCGTGGAACAATATCATGCGATCCGGTACCGGCTCCGTACCAATGCGTCCAACCTTGACCATGGCAGGCGATAATACAGGTCGGTTGGCGGAATTCTCGTTTAATTGACATAAAATTCAAAAAAATATAACTTGATCATTTCGAAGTGTTGTTTATGGTTCCTTGGGTCATATTTGATGTCCCAGACAAATATCATGCGATCCGGTACCACCTCCGTACCAAGGCGTCCATCCTGGACCATGACAGGCGATAATACAGGTACGACTGGCAGAATTCCAGTTTAATTGTCATAAATTCCAAAAAATATAACTTGATCATTTCAAAGCGTTGGTTATGGTTCCTAAGGTCGTATTTTATGTCTCGGACAAATATCATGTGATCCGGTACCGGCTCCATACCAAGGCATCCGACCTGGACCATGGCAGGCGATAATACAGGCACGTCTGGCGGAATACCAATTTAATTTCCCAAAAATGCCAAAAAATGTAACTTGATCATTTCGAAGCCTTGGTTATGGTTCCTTGGGTCGTATTTTCTGTCCCGGACAATTAACATGCGATCTGGTACCGGCTCCGTACCAAGGCGTCCGGCCTGGACCATGGCAGGCGATAATACAGGCACGACTGGCAGAATTCCAGTTTAATTGCTATAAAAGGCCAAGAAATGTAACTTGATCAATTTGAAGCATTGGTTATGGTTCCTTGGGTCGTATTTGATGTGCCGGATAAATATCATGCGATCCGGTACCGGCTTCGTACCAAGCCATACGGCCTAGACCATGGCAGGCGATAATACATGCACGACTGGCGGAATTTCAGTTTAATCGCCAAAAAATGTAACTTGATCATTTCGAAGCATCTATTATGGTTCCTTGGGTCGTATTTGATGTCCCGGAAAAATATTATGCGATCCGGTACTGGCTCTGTACCAAGGCGTCCGACCAGGACCATGGCAGGCGATAATACAGGCACGACTGGAGGAATTCCAGTTTAATTGCCATAAAATGCCAAAAATGTAACTTGATCATTTCAAAGCATTGGTTATGGCTCCTTGGGTAGTATTTGATGTCCTGGAAAAATATCATGCGATCTGGTACTGGATCTGTACCAAGGCGTCGGCCTGAACCATCGCAGGTAATACTACAGGCACGACTGGTAAAATTCCAGTTTAATTTCCATAAAATACCAAAAAATATAACTTGATCATTTCGAAGAGTTTGTTATGGTTCCTTGGGTCGTATTTTCTGTCCCGGAAAAATATCATATGATGCGGAACCGTCTTCGTACCAAGGCATCTTGCCTGGACCATGGCAGGCGATAATAGAGGCACGACTAGCGAAATTCCAGTTTAATATCCATAAAATGCCAAGAAATGTGACTTGATCATTTTGAAGCGTTGGTTATGGTTCCTTGGGTCGTATTTGATGTCCCAGAGAAATTTCATGCGATCTGGTACTGGCTCCGTACAAAGTTGTCCGGCCTGGACCATGGCAGTCGATAATACATGCACGTTTAGGGGAATTCCAGTTTAATTGCCATAAAATGCCAAAAAATGTAACTTCATCAGTTCAAAGCGTGTGTTATGGTTCCTTGGTTCGTATTTGATGTTCCGGAAAAATATCATGCTATTGGTACCGGCTCCGTACCAAGGCGTCTGGCCTGGACCATGGCAGGCGATAATAAAGGCACGACTGGCGAAATTCCAGTTTAATTGCCATAAAATACCAAAAAATGTAACTTGATCATTTCAAAGTGTTGGTTGTGGTTACTTGGGTCGTATTTGATGTCCCAGAAAAATATCATGCGATCCGGTACTAGCTCCGTACCAAGGCGTCCGATCTGGACCATGGCACGCGATAATACAGTCACGACTGGCGGTATTCCACTTTAATTGTCATAAAATGCCAAAACATGTGACTTGATCATTTCGAAGTGTTGGTTATGGTTCCTTGGGTCGTATTTGATGTCCCAGAACAATATCATGTGATCCGGTACCGGCTCTGTACCAATGCATCCAACCTTGACCATGGCAGGCGATAATACAGGTACGGTTGGCGGAATTCTAGTTTAATTGCCGTAAAATAGAAAAAACAGTAACTTGATCATTTCGAAGAATTGGTTATGGTTCCTTGGGTCATATTTGATGTCCCCGACAAATATGATGTGATCCGGTACCTTCTCCGTACCAAGGCATCCATCCTGGACCATGACAGGCGATAATACAAGTACGACTAGCAGAATTCCAGTTTAATTGTCATAAAATGCCAAAAAATATAACTTGATCATTTCGAAGCGTTGGTTATGGTTCCTTGGGTCGTATTTTCTATACCAGAAAATATCATGCGATCCGGTACCGGCTCCGTACAAAGGCGTCTGGCCTGGACCATGGCAGGCGATTATACACGCACGATTGGCAGAATTCCAATTTAATTGCCATAAAAGGCCAAGAAATTTAACTTGATCATTTTTAAGCGTTGGTTATGGTTCCTTGGGTCGTATTTGATGTGCCGGAGAAATATCATGTGATCCGGTACTGGCTCCGTACCAAGGCGTCCGGCCTGGACTATGGCAGGCGATAATATAGGCACGACTGGCAGAATTCCAGTTTAATTTCCATAAATCGCCAAAAAATGTAACTTGACCATTTCGAAGCGTGTGTTGTGGTTCCTTGGGTCATATTTGATGTCCCGGACAAATATCATGTAATCCGGTACCGACTCTGTACCAAGGTGTCCGACCTGGACCATGGCAGGGGATAACACATGCACGACTGGAGGAATTCAAGTTTAATTGTCATAAAATGCCAAAAATGTAAGTTGCTCCTTGGGTCGTATTTGAAGTCCCAGAAAAATATCATGTGATCTGGTACTGGATCCGTACCAAGGCGTCGGCCTGAACCATGGCAGGTAATACTACAGGCACGACTGGCAAAATTCCAGTTTAATTGCCATAAAATACCAAAAAATGTAACTTGATCATTTCAAAGTGTTGGTTATGGTTCCTTGGGTCGTATTTTCTGTCCCGGAAAAATATCATGCGATCCGGAACCGTCTTCGTACCAAGGCATCTTGCCTGGACCATGGCAGACGATAATAGAGGCACGACTAGCGGAATTCCAGTTTAATTGCCATAAAATGCCAAGAAATGTGACTTGATCATTTTGAAGCGTTGGTTATGGTTCCTTGGGTCGTATTTGATGT
>ML435130.1:120735-140571 GCA_005239525.1 Nicotiana knightiana | reverse complement strand
TATATATATATATATATATATATATATATATATATACATATATATATATATATATATATATAATATTCTTTGGTATTTTCTGATTTGCTTATCGATAATTAGCTTGATGAATTGGACTTCGAAATGGAACACTTGGGGTTATAAATGTCACGACCCAAATCGATGGGCAACGACGGGCACCCGGTACCTTACTCGACCGAGTACCAACGTAACGTATCTTTCTTATTACATCATCATATATACGTGATATACGAGCCTAATAGGTCAACATAATCATTTATAAACTCAAAATATAGGCGAACAAGGTCGTACAATCTTTCACGTACATGACATATGTCTACAAGACTCTAAGAGTACATAAATGTCGTAAAGGTGGGGACAGAGTCCCGCCATACCAAACAATACACGTCTAAATCATACTAACCAAATAAGAAACTTTGAAGCAAATGGAGTGCACCAACATCTTCCGCTAAGCTGATAGCCTACTTGGAGGGCTCTCGACCTGTCTATCGGGACCTACGGGCATGAAACGCAGCATCCTCAGGCAAAAGGGACGTCAGTACGAATAATGTACCGAGTATGTAAGGAACATAAATAAATACATAAGAGACATGGATGACATATAGAGTACATGACTCAGCCTGTAAGTCTGAATAACTTTGTAATTCATAAATTACTTTTAGTGCCATGCATATGCGTATTAATGTCATTTCATGCATAGGTACATGATTCATAACATCATCAGCCTCTAAGGGCATCCCATCATATCATATCGGCCACTATGGGCAAAATCATCATCGTATACCAGCTGATCAGGTGGTGGTGTGTATATAACGCCATAAACTTTTCCATATCCCATATACATATACATACATATATACGCATATATAAAGCCGTTTGAATCATATATATATCCATACATATATACGCGTATATAACGCTGTTTGAATCATATTTCAGCCATTGTGGGCAACATCATCATCATATACCAGCTGATCAGGTGGTGGTGCGTATATAAAGCCGTAACCTTTTCCCATATTCCATATACATATATTTACATATATACGCATATATAACGCCATCTGGTCATGGGTCAATGCACTTGTATGAAATGCATGAAAAGTACGTAATAATCTCAATATTCCTTCCGGATAAACTCTTCCAACTGCGTATTATTCTGAGACCCATGAACAGAAAATAATAAAAATTCTCATGGGGAATCAAGAATATAGACACCCCTACTATTTCTGTGAATAGAGTAATTTACAGAAACTGTGTATTTGCTCGTTTCTTCAGTATAATTTAGACCATGCCAAAAGAAAGAAGGAATAGCCTTAACATACCTGGAGTAGGGAAAAATTTGTATGACATTCTTGTAAAAGATTGCACCGTACTCCCTTAGAATCGCAACTCCCATGTTGCTATAGTATCAAGACATTTCACATGAATTTTGTCGAAGCTATTTACGTTTCTGTAACTGGTCTTTATGAAATCTTTCATAAAATGAATAATGAATTGGAATTGTTTTTCATTTGATCGTTGAATTCATGTTACTTATATTGGAATAGTTTGTCATTTGATTCAAGAATAATGCCCATTCTTTGTTGGAATGAAATTTCTCATTCTTGAATCTGTTTGGATTTTAGAAAGAAGTCTCATAATCATTGAATTGTGATATGAATCATTCCACCCATTATAATTAATGAATTGTGATATGATGCCACCTTTTAAATTGTAATATTAGTTATTCCAATTTCATGGGGGGCTGCCACCTCATGCTATTATTATTATTTTTAATACTTATCCAATATATCTCCAATTAATTAGGTAAGGTCTCGTTACCCGGTAATTATCAATTACCCGCATAATTAAGAATTATCTCAAATTACTTAAAATACTACTCTCTTTTAACATATCTTGTACACCTTATTAGCATGGCCATGTAGTACCTTGTATGGCACTAGTCCATAAATATCGAGTATTAACGCTCGACCCATATTTTATCTCAATATGTCAAACTTGGACGAAGAATTCATTTTCTTTGACTTGCTTCCTCTCTCACCTTCACGAATTTACTCATTAATTGTTTGAAATAGCATAATTCTTATAATCTCCAAATAATATTTTCTTTGGACTGATGTCAATTACCTTATGACAAATTCAATGTACAATACTACAGGGTGCAACATCATCGTAATTTAATATTGTGAAGCGTAACATCATCGTAATGTAGTACTGCAAGGCGTAACATCATCATAATATAATAATGTGGGATGCAATATCAACGTAATATTGCGGGGCGTAACAATAAATTGGCCCTGAGGCTTTTTAGGCTGGCCTGTGGGCTCTTATGCATTTGGCCCTTAGGCGCTTTAGTTAACCGTTTAGGGCTCAGTCTTCGAGTCGGGTTTCGACTCGAGCTCATCGACCCTTGGATTTTTTAAATCGGCCCTGAGGCTCTTTAGGTTGGCGCTTGGGCTATTATGCACTGGGTCGGTATGCCCTTTGATATGGCTTGTGACTTGGGCTCTAACGCACCTGGTCGGTACGACCTTTAATGTGGCTGGCGACTTGGGCTCTTACGCGTTGGGTCGATACGACCTTTAACCGGTTCTTTTCGAAGTACTTTTGAAGTAACTGGAGGCCTGTTATTTTATGGTGACGGTCGGATGTCTCTGAGTCGCGTTAGTTTGGCCGGAGCCTTATGACAGTGGTCATTGTATTTGGCCGCAACCTTTTAGTCCCTGAGTGAGATAGCCTCGGCGTTTGTATCGAGGGTATTCCTTTTTAGGGGTCTTACAAGTTCGAATATATAGCCTTGACTTTGATATCGGGATTATGCCTTTTTAAGGTCTTACAAATGTGTACATGCCTTGATTGAGGTCTTATAGATTTAATATTGCCTCGTGGAGGTCTTACGATTCATGCCTTGGTTGAGATCTTACAGTTTTGATGCTTCCTCGTGGAGGGCTTACATTGGTGCTTCATGGAGGGCTTATGAGCTCGAAGTTTCCAGCCCTGAGTCTTATGGCTTCGAGTTTTGATGACTCGATGGGGTGACTATCAATGACAGTCCCCGAGACATCGAAAGTTTTTGGCTTTGGAGCCGTTCTTTGCGAAAATAGCAAACTTTTTGGTGTTGTCTTATTGAAGTCTTATAAACTTTATGTTGCCTCATGGAGGTCTTAGATTGTTGATATTGCCTCATGTAGGGCTTATACTGTTGATATTGCCTCATGGAGGGCTTACATTGGTGCCTCATGGAGGGCTTATGAACATGAAGTTGTCTGATCGAGGTCTTACGGTTTCAAGTTAGATAGCCTGATGAGACGACCGTCGAGAACAGTCCCCGAGTCGGGATTATGCCTTTTTTTAAGGTCTTACAAATTTGACGTTGTTGATGAGGGCTTACAAGTTTAAGCATGCCTCATTGAGGTCTTACAGAAGCGATATTGCCTTATTGTGGGAACACATTGTTGATATTGCCTCATGGAGGGCTTACATTGGTGTCGTATGGAGGGCTTATGAACTTGAAGTTTCCGGCCCTAAGGTCTTACGGCTTCGAGTTTTCGGTGTCAGTCTCCGACTATTCGGGAATTTTCTGGCCCTGGGGCCGTTTCTTGTGAAAATAGAAAATTTCTTTGACGCGTGAAGTGTTTTGATGACAAAAGGTTCTCCTCCGATTACATGGTACAAGTATAAATTTTTTCACCATCGAGGATTCGATTATTCTATGTGGACACGGTTCATTCAACCGTTTGGTCCTATACATCGTTCTCCTATCGAGACCCTCTTTGGCATATTTTAGTTTCTTCAAGGAGGTGATCTCCCGGGGGGATGCCCCTCAGTATTTGAGTTTGATCGAAGAGAAGCCTTGAATACTTGGTGAGTTCTCCTTAGGTAGCATATGGATGTTGCCTCGTTAAAAACCTCGTCGGTAAAACCCGTTTGGGATAAAATCTGGCATGAGGGAAAAAGAGCGCAACGCATGCTTTAGAACCTAAGGCCTTCGAGCTGGAGGGTGCTTCGATTCCTTTCAATCGAACACTTACACATAGGTTAGTGTAAAATGTGAAGAAAAGAGGGAGAGGATTTTACCTTTAGTTGTGGTGGTGTTCAAGCCTCGATATGCCTCAGTTACTCATTCTGAGGACGCGGCATGGTCCTTATTCGTTCATCCCAGGACGCAGTTTGTGATTGTTACTCGGCTGTTTGCTTATTTTTTGGATCCTTCGATATAGAAGGTGTCGGTGTCGGTGCCACATCGTGTACTGCAAACATTCCTTTTGCTGCGAGCTGCTCTCCGTACACTGTTTCTACTCCATCCTTCGTAGGAAAGTTCATCATTTGATGAAGGTTTGACAGCACCACCCTCATACTATGAATCCATGGCCTTCCAAGCAATGCATTGTATCTCATGTCACCTTCAATGACATGAAACTTGGTATTCTGAATTGTACCGGCCACGCTGACTGGGAGGATGATTTCCCCTTTTATTGTCTCGCTCGCCATGTTGAATCCGTTGAGGACTCGGGAGGCGGGCACGATCTAGTCGAGCAATCTGAGTTGCTCTACCACCCTCGACCTAATTTTATTGGTCGAGCTACCTGGATCCACGAGCACACGTTTAACCTAAAATTTATTCAAAAGATAAGAAATTACCAGTGCGTCATTATGAGTTGAGACAAGGTCTCGATCTCCTCTTCGCTGAATGAAAGAGCATCTTCATGTATGTAGCTCCGAGTTCGCTTTTCACTAGTGATGAATACTTTTACTTGTTTGAAAATAAGTCCATGAGGGACGTCGACTCCTCCAATAATCATGTGGATGACGTGTTATGGTTCTTCTGTTTCATTTTTCCTGCTCGCCTCTCTTTCCAAAATTTGTTTTTAGCTCGGTCGCTGAGGAACTCTCGAAGGTGCCCTTTGCTAATAAGTCGGACTACCTCTTCTCGAAGCTGTCTGCAATCCTTGGTCTCAGGACCATGGGTGTCGTGATATTCACATATCAAGTTAGGGTTCCTTTGTGAAGGATCTGATAGTACGGGTCTTGGCCACCTGGTGTCCTTGATTTTACCTATGGTCGATACGATGTCTGAAACATCAATGTTGAAGTTGTACTCAGATAGCCAGGGTGCCTCTACCGGCCCTGTGTGCCTGTCGAACCCTGCTTTGTTCACGAGTCCCCGAGGATTCTGACCTCGATCCATCATTTGGTTACTTCGAGGTATGTTACGCCTCGGGATATTTCTCCAATTTTCTATATACGGTTGATACCTTTCTTTGCTTGGCCTCGGCTCTCTTTCTGGAAGCCTCGATTCCTTTGCTAAGAGCTTGCTGGGATACACCGATCCCGAGGGGACTTCTAATTGGTCATCCTCGACTCTGATCTTTGACTGATACATATTGTGTACATCCTCCCAAACTACGGCGGGATACTCGATTAAGTTTTGCTTCAACTTCTTTGAAGCTATCGAGATTCGTTCATTCAAGCCCTGAGCAAAGGCTTGTACTGTCCAATCATCAGAGACCAATGGTAATTCCATCCATTCCAATTGGAAGCGGGATACGAACTCCCTTAACATCTCATTCTCTCTTTGTTTGATTTTGAAGACGTCAGACTTCCTCGTGGCGACCTTGATGGCACCAGAATGTGCCTTCACAAAAGAGTCTGCCATCATGGAAAACAAATCTATCGAGTTCGGGGGCAGGTTATGATACCACATCATAGCCCCTTTGGACAGTGTTTCTCCAATTTTTTTCAATAAGACGGATTCAATCTCGTCATCTTTTAGGTCGTTCCCTTTCACAGCACAAGTGTAAGCAGTAATGTGCTCATTGGGTTCCGAGGTCCCATTGTGCTTTGAGAGATCGGGCATTCTGAATTTCTTCGAGATGGACTTCGAGGCCGCACTTGATGGGAATGGCTTTTGCACGAACGTTTTTGAATCCACACCCTTCATAATTTGGGGTGCGCCCGGGATCTGATCGACCCTCGAGTTATAAGTCTCCACCTTTTTGTTGTTAGCTTCTATCTTCTTTTCGTCTGATTCAATCCTCTTTGTGAGGTCCTCGAGCATCTTCATAATAGCGGTTCGGTTGCTGACCCATTATTGCTTGACCTTTCTGGTGCCTGTTTGACTCGAGGAGCCGTTTATGGTGGTGTTGTGCTTGGAGTTATCTGATGGCTTTGTAACTGAGCAATAACCATTTGTTCTGCTTGAAACATCTCAAAAATGACATGAAGGCTAACTTTTCTTTCCTTTTGAGCAGGCGCTCTCTGTGCTTCATGCTGGTCTCCGTCGCGCACACTTTCGTTTGTGTGAGAGCTTACATCGACCTGTTGAGCATTGCATGAGCCTTCATCAACGGGGATTTGCATTGGTGCCCCTTCAGGGTTTTGTGGTGGTACACCGGCACCTGAAGCAGCTGCACCGTTCTCTACATGATCCTCAGGACCGTTGTTTTCATGTACATTCACTGAGTTAGACATTTTCTGACCTGAAATTGAAGATTCTTGGACAAGAAAAAGTGTAAAGAATAACTTGTGTTTTTAGAAAACCAGCACTAAAATAATCACTATTATTTTTAGCCCCACGGTGGGCACCAAACTATTTACCTAGAAAATGATAATTACAATTATATCAGATTTTGTGGTTCTAAAAATACGTGATTTATTTTAATACTAGTTGTTTAGGCAATAGATGCTAAGTGAGAGTTGAGAAAAATGAGGTAAGAGCAAAGGATAATGGAATTGTGCAAACCGAGCAGTTAAGAGACGGGGTCTGGAGCTTGGTCGAAATAGGGCCTCGAGGTCGAGCTCGAGGGCTTGATAGAGGGCGATCGATATAGATACAACAGTATTGAAGGCTTCGAAGATGGCCTCTTTATGATCAATAATGAGCAATAAATGAAGGACAATTAATGAGCGCAATAAATGAAAGGCAATAAATCAATGGAACAATTGTGGAGAATGTTTGAGTTAGAGAGCAGAGAATGTTCTTGTTCTTGTATTGAATATCATGCACGGTTTAAACTCATATTGTATAGAAATTACTTGCCTCAAAGTTCTAGGCGAAAACCCCTCCTCAAAGAGGTATAAATTCGACCAACAAGTGAGAGAAATAAGAAATGAACCTAAGTCCCGTTATAAATGCACCCTCACTCCCCCAGCAATTTTAACACCTGCAACAAAAGAGTCGCACCTGGGGCTCCACTTCTGCGGGCAATCGTAGTAGGTGCGGACCTTGCCCAGGCCAGCCCCTCTCACTTTTGAGGACAAAGTTCGCTTTTGCGGGTTCGCTTCTGCGGATTTTCTCCGCTCCTGCGCGCATGCAACTGCGTACCAAGTCCGTTTATGTGCCCCTAGGACACCTTGGCCATTTCCACACCTGCGGCCTATCCTCCGCATCTGCGACCTCGCAGGTGCGAGCAGGTGCGGGATATTACTCGCACCTGTGCTCCCAGGTCATCTCCTAATACCTCGCACCTGTGATGACTCCACCGTATCTGTGTGACCGCACCTTCGGCCACACCTTCCGCATGTGCGAAGATACCAGATTTTAGCAACAACAGCAACTCCCTAAATTCTATGTTCCACTTTGTTTTTTATCAGAATCACATCTGAGGCCCACGGAACCCCGTACAAGAATACCAACAAGTTTGTAAACATAAAACAAAATTTGTCGAACCCTCGAACGCATAAAACAACATCAAAACTAAGAATCGCACCCCAAAACTAAATCAAATCAACTTATGAAGTTCAAGTTCTTCCAATTTACTCCGAACACGCCGAATCATACTTTAACTACTTGGATTGACACCAAATTTTGCGTCTAAGTCATCAATACACATACAAAACTATTTCTAGGCTCGAAATCCCAAACGTACCTCGATAACACCAAAACCTACTCCAAACAAAACTTAAGGAACTTGAAAACCTTTAATGCGCCAACTTCCAATATTAAGCGCTGAAACGCTCCCGGGTTATCTGAAATCCGATCCGAACACACGCCCAAATCCAAAATCATCATACAAACCTATTGGGACCATCAAGTTTCGCTTTCGAGGTCGTTTACTCTAAACGTTGACTCAAGTCAAACTTAACCATTATAGGCTACTATTAAGAAACTAAGTGTTTCGATTTCAACCTGAACCCTTCCAAACCTAACACCATCCCCGCAAGTCATCATACAGTAAAAGCACATACGGGGAGTATTAATTAAGGGAACGGGATCTAGAAAGCAAAACGGTCGGTCGGGTTGTTACATTCTACACCTCTTAAACAAATATTTGTCCTCGAATGGGTCTAGAATCATAATTGGAGTGCTTAAAAGTTACGAATATCTTCTCCCCATGTCCTTCTCGGCCTCCCAAGTCGCTTCCTCGGCTAGTTGACCCCTCCACTAGACCTTCACCGCAGCAATATTCTTGGACCTCAATCGGCGAACCTGCATGTCGATAATGGCAACTAGCTCCTCTCCATAACCCAAACTCTCATATAGTTGAACCGTGCTATAATCTAGCACGTGCGACCTGTCGGCATGATACCTCTGGAGCATAGACACATGGAAGACCCCATGGATTCCTGATAGACTGAAAGGCAAAGCAAGATCATAAGCAACCTCCCCAACTTGCCTCAACACCTAAAATGGGCCAATAAATCCTGGGCTCAGCTTGCCCTTCTTCCAGAACCTCATGATCCCCCTCATCGGTAAAAAGTTCAAGAGAACCTTCTCTCCCACCATAAAAATATAATCACGTGATTTTTGATCCGCGTAACTCTTATGTCTAGGTTGTGTTGTGCGAAGTCACTCCTAAATCAACTTTACCTTTTCGAAGGCATCCTTCACTAAGTCAGTATAATTATAACTTAGCCTTGTCGGGATCAAACCATCTGATGAGTGAACGACATCGCCAACAATATAAAGCCTCAAATGGAGCCATCTCGATGCTGGACTGATAATTGTTATTGTAAGAAAACTCGGCCAAGTGCAAGAATCTATCCCACTGACCTCCGAAGTCAATGACACATGCTCTGAGCATATCCTCCAGAACCTAAACTTTCCGCTCCGACTGCCCGTCTTTCTGCGGATGAAAAGTTGTGCTAAGCTCTACCTGGTTACCCAACTCGCTCCCAACCGCTCTAAAGAAGTGCGAAGCAAACTGAAGGCCTCTATCTGATACGATGGAGACAGGCACACCATGCAATCGGATAATCTCCTGAATGTAAATCTGGGCCAATCTCTCTAAAGTGTAAGTAGTCACCACCAAAATAAAATGTGTCGACTTGGTCAAACTATCGACAATGACCCAAATTGCATCAAACTTCTTCAAAGTCCACGGCAACCCAACTACAAAGTCTGTAGTAATGCGCTTCCATTTCCACTCAAGTATAACTATCCGCTGAAGTAGGCCACCTGGCTTCTAGTGCTCATACTTGACCTGCTGGAAATTTAGACATCTCGCCACATACTTAACTACGACCTTCTTCATCCGCCGCCACCAATAATGCTACCTCAGGTCGCGATACATCTTTGTAGCCCCTGGATTAATAGAATACCAAAAACTATGTGCCTCTAAAATTTTCTTCCTCAAGTAATGAATATTAGGAACACATAGGTGACCCTGGAGTTGCAGAACACCATCCTCACCGATAGTACCCTCTTTACCACCACTTTGTGGTACCATCTCTCTAAGAACCAACAAGTGCAGATCATTGTACTGACGAGCCTTGATCCGCTCGACACCTGCAAGAATTTGACTGGGCTCTGAAATATCCAACCTCACAAGTCTGTTAGCTAAGGACTGAATGTCCAAAGCCAAAGGTCTCTCCTCTGCCAGAATGAATGTCAAACTACCCATACTCTCAGCCTTTCTGCTCAAGGCATCCGGAACCACATTCGCCTTGCCCGAGTGACAAAGGATGGTAATATCATAGTCCTTTAGTAAATCAAGCCACATGCGGTGCCTCAAATTAAGATCCCTCTGTTTGAAAAAAAGTTGCAAGCTGCGATGATCGGTGTAAACCTCACATTACACCCCATAAAGATAATGCCTCCTGATCTTGAGAGCATGAACTATCGCGGACAACTCCAAATCATGTACGGATAATTCTACTCGTTGGGCTTCAGTTAACGTGAAACATATGCAATAACTCGCCCCTCCTGCATCAATACACAACCCAAGCCAACCGGTGAAGGGTTGTAATACACAGTATACATCCTTGAATTGGAAGGCAACATTAACACCGGTGTTGTAGTCAATGCGGTCTTGAGATTCTGAAAGCTAGCCTCCAATCTTCGGACCATCGGAACGGAGCACCCTTCTAGGTCAATCTAGTCAAAGGTGTTGCTAACCCCAGGAAACTCCTGATCTCGGTCGCTATGGTAGGACGAGGCCAACTTTAGACTGCCTTTATCTTCCCGTGATCTACCTTAATACCCTCACCTGATACAACATGCCCCGAGAAAGACACAGAATCCAACCAAAACTCACACTTGGAGAACTTAGCATAAAGCTTTTGTTCCCACAAGGTCTGAAGCACTAATCTCAAATGTTGCTCGTGTTCCTCCATACTACACGAGTAGATCAATATTTCGTCAATGAAGACGATGAAAAATGCATCAAATACAGCCTGAACACATGGTTCATCAAATCTATAAATGTCACTGGGGTGTTAGTCAAGTTGAAGGATATCACCAAAAACTCATAGTGATCATATCTAGTCTTGAAGGCCGTCTTCGGAACATCCAATGGACGAATCTTTAACAGATGATACCTAGATCTCAATTCGATCCTAGAGAACACCTTGGCACCCTGCAACTGGTCAAAAAATCATCAATACAAGGCAACGAGTACTTGTTCTTAATGGTAACTTAGTTCAACTAGCCATAATCAATGCACACCCACATAGTCCCATATTCTATTTCATGAACAGCACCAGTGCACCCTAAGGTGACACACGTGGTCCGACGAACCCTTTTGCTAGAAATTTCTCAAGCTATTGCTTCAACTCTTTTGGAGCCATGCGGTATGATGGAATAAAGATGGACTGGGTACCTAGAGCCAAATCAATACAGAAATTGATATCACGATTCGGTGGCATGCCTGGTATATCAGAAGGAAACACATTGAAGAACCCCCGCACCACGGGAACTGAATCAATTAATGGAATCTTTACAGCAATATCCTGGACATAAGATAGATAAGCCAAACAACCCTTCTCGATCATGTGTCAAGCCTTCAAGAAAGAGATAACCTGACTAGATGCACTGACAGATGAACCCTTCCACTCCAATCTAGGCAACTCTGGTATCACCAAGGTAATAGTCTTGGCATAGAAATCATGGACAGCATGATATGGAGACAACCGGTCCATGTTTAGGATGACCTCAAAGTTGGTCATATCGAGCAACATAAGATCCGCTCTAGTCTCATAACCACAGAAAGTCACGAT
Organism: Nicotiana knightiana; assembly: GCA_005239525.1. Taxonomy (NCBI): domain Eukaryota; kingdom Viridiplantae; phylum Streptophyta; class Magnoliopsida; order Solanales; family Solanaceae; genus Nicotiana; species Nicotiana knightiana. The sequence goes on along the minus strand of ML435130.1, from coordinate 129,114 downwards.
ATAGGACTGGTAAATCCGATCAACAACAACAACATAATCGCCCACTGGCATGGACACATATATGGGAGTACCCAAGGAATCGCGGGGAACACCTAGAAAATGATCAAATTAAGATGAAACATACGAATACGTAGACCGTGGATCAAATAATATCGTAGTATCCTAACTGAAGACAGAAATAATACCTGTGATCACAGCATCTGAGGCTACTACATCTAGTCGAGGTGGAAAGTCATAGAACCTATCTAGAGCGCCACCTGCCTGGCCTCCTCCTCTAAGACGGCCCCTGCCCACCTACCCTCCGCCTCTAGGTGGCCGACGGCTGGTGCAATAATCATGGGTTGATAGTCCTACTGCTCAGCCTTGCCTTAAAGTCTGGGACAAAACCTCTTTACATGGCCAAAATCCCCGCACTCGAAACAAACCCCTCAGAATGGTGGACTGGTGACCTTAAGTCTAACCTGATGGCCTGAATACCCACTGGAGAAACCCTGAATAGCTGGAGGGAGGTAACTACTCTCTGGAATGGCACTGAAATAGGGTTTGCTGGAGCACTCCGAGAAGGCGATGGTGCTGACTGCATGGCCTGCTGGTCTGACCCCTCATGAATTGACCTCTACCCCTAGGTGGGCCGCCAGTGAATCCTCCAATTTGCCGGGGCTTCTTGTCCCTAGTCACAAACTCTCTACTACGGCTACAAATACACTTGATCCTCCGATCTATATCCACAACTTGAAGAAAAGAAGTCCCCATCTCTACCTCTCGAGCCATAGGTACATGAATCTCAGGATGAAGACCTACAATGAACCTCCGCACCCTCTCTGCATCTATGGGGAGTATAATAGCTACATGGCGAGACAAGTCAGTGAATCTCGCCTCATAGTCGGTGACAGACATGTGACCCTAATGCAGTCGCTAAAACTAACCCTGAAGCTCTTCTCTCTCAGAAGGTAGTATATATTTCTCAAAGAACAGATGTGTAAACTGATCCCAAGTCAAAGGAGGTGAACCTGCTGGCCTGCTAAGAAGATAAGCATTCCACTATCTACCGTCCTTGCCCTCAAATTGAAAAGTGGTTAAGTTCACGCCGTTGGACTCCAATATCCACATACTCCGGAGCCTACCCTTGCACCAGTGAATGAAATACTGGGGTCCCCTGACCGCTCACCCCAAAAGATAGGGGGTAAAACCTAGTCCATCTGTCCAGCCGATTCTGGTGATCATCGGTCGTGACTGGTACAGCCTCAGGAATAGCCGCTGTAATAGGATGGCCTCCGCCCATAGGTAGTGCTCCTGGGGTCTGAAAAATAGTAGCAGCGTGCCCTGGATCCTGGACGGAAGGAGTATGTGCTCCCCCTTCCGCCTGAGATATGGCAGGGTCCACTGGAAATAAACCAGCCTGCGCCATAGAGTCCATGAACCATATCATATGGCCAATGACCTTCTGGAATCCTGGCGTAGTCATGAAATCTGTTGGGGCTGGCACAGCTACCGGTGCCTCATCCTGCTCCTCAATAATAGGATCATCCACTGGATTCGCGGGTGGTACAATAGGAGTAATGCTAGGGCGTCCTCATCGTCTGACTGGAACTGGAGCCCTCCTCGGGCCTTTGCCTCGGCCTCTATCAACAAGGAGAGCAACCCCTCGACCACCTGGTACATCTGCCGCATGCGTTCTCACCATCTATGAGAGATCAATAGAAAGACACTAAGTATAATATCAATTGCACGATAGGAGATGAAGAAAGAGAAGTTTCCTAACACCCTATAGCCTCTCGATGATAATCACAGACGTCTCTGCACCAATTCGCAAGACTCTACTAGGCCTGCTCATGACTCGTGAGACCTGTGTGAGCCTAAAGCTCTGACACCAAGCTATCACGACCCAATTCCATACTAGGTAGAGACTGCAGCTAACGCCACTATTAGGAAAACCCACAATGAAGCTACTATTTATTTATCCCTTTTTAACATATTTTTAATTACATTACATTTCATGCAACTGTGATAAGTTCTTTTAAACCAAAATATCAACATAACAAGAACATGATCTATAGTGATACAAATGACAAGCACAGCAGTACATAACTGCTACCATTCCCCAAAACTCGACGTCACATGTACATGAGCAATATAGAGAAAATATAAAACTACTAAAACTATTGTCCAAAAGTAATAGGCAGGATTAGTAAATAAGATGGAAGAAGACTCTAGTGCTGCGGATCGTAGCAAGGCAAGTAGCTCACCCCTAAGTCTCCGTAGATAATCGACTACCAGCACGCGTGACCATCGGTGGAACTTGTCTCAGTACCTCCACATCAGTGCAGAAGTGTAGTGTGAGTACGGAAAATAACACATACCCAGTAAGTATGCCATGCCCTCACCTCGGGGAGCGCGACCGGCGCTCAACAAAATCACATCGGTTGAGCAAGCCTGCACATTGTCGTCTACCCAAATCACCCACAAATAATGAGAAGAGTGCATTTAATTAATTAGTCAGTAAGAAGTCATGTGAACAACACCAGTTCATTTCCATTAGTTACGTCATTAACAAGTCTTCAAATAGTACATTGTATAACCATAGTTAAAGTGGAACAGATGATACCCTTACAACATTTTTGGTTTAGCCTTCCCAAAACACGTACAACCCACACTATGTCTACGGAGCCTATACAGGAACTAAAGAATGTTATGAAAATGCTTACAATAAGGCCGCGGCTATACCTACAAAGGATAGAAGATAGAAGACCCGAAATGATGTGGGGCTCACCAAATCAGCTAAGGAGAGGGTGTGAGGCTATCACTGATAAAATCCATTTGCTATGGAACCACATACATCCATTAAAGATGCAGCACCCCCGGAAAAAGGGACGTTAGTACATATGGAATAGTACTAGTATGTAAAATTATACACCCTCTCAATAGAATGAGCAACAGTAAACAGAAAAGGAAACATGAAGTCAACGAAAGACTCAAATAGTAACAAAGTGTCATATTAGGGGAAGGGTAAATTTCAAGTAAGTTCAACATTTGAAGTTGGGAGATCTTTAGCACCGATATACCACCGTGTTTTAGCACGGCGTCCGATCTTTGCCCGATTGGCTAAGTCATCTCACCCGAGACATCCACTCACAATACCACCATGTGTACGCCATGGCGTCCAATCTCTTCCCGATCGGCTAAGCCGCCTTACCACAATGTCGTGTGGGTCGACATCACAACTTGTTAGCAACAATCTAAATCCCATTCAAGGGGAAACATCTCAACACATCACTATCATCCCATATAAGAGGGAATTATCTCATCATATTAGCACGGGGATTTACCCCTCAATCACTCCTACATCGCACGTGTAGTTTCGGGGTTAGGTTATTTGACCTACCCTTGGTGACTAAACGGTACTCCCAAAGCATTTATTAATAAAAGAATTTACCACACAATTTCGTATTCTTTTACATGTCGTTCACCTCATCGACACCATTGACCATAATGAAATACAATTCTTGGCACGGGGCCACCGGTCACATTTCGTGCTCTCTTCTTTCACTTTCAAATATCATTGCGGGTAATCGACAACAAGGCCTCTCAAATCAAGAATTTTAGACGCATATTTGAGCAATTTAGGGTCTTAGGTGCATGTGATTTCTTACATAATTTGACATGATAACTTTCATTAGAAAGATGTTTTTAAATCATAACACAATGCCACCCATACCACACTTAAACCACATTCTCTAACGGCAACTCAACATAATAAGAATCTTTTGATTACATATTGAATGCATATTTATTTTTCACACGGCTTGTTTCAATTGATCTAGCATCACAGGAACTTACAAGGATATAGTGGGGTTCAATTCTAAGAGAAGAGTTTAGCCAAACATACCTCACTTGAGCTTCCCTAAACTCTAAAATATTCCGAAAAACTTAGAAACTTTGATATATTTTATAAATATAATAAATTGAACAAAAAATAGGAAGATGATCGTGGTTCCAGCTCATTTGAGCATTTTATCAAACACTAAGTGTGCATTAAGGTTCCAAGGTCCTCTTATGGTGGATTCCATCATCCCACCACCCATTACCCACCATTTTATCTCAACAATCTTCCTACACCCCTTGATAACAATTTCATGCAATATGAACAACTTCCATACTCAAGAATTTCCTTACTAATTACCTTTTTTTAGTTAAATTTCGCAATTGAGAGTTAGGGTGTAGAATTACCTCTAGGATGAAGACCTCGTGAGTTTCCCTTGGTAATATTCCAATATTTGAGCAAGAATTGAAGAAAATATTGTTGAGGAACCCTCTCCCACTCCAAAGCACTCTCTCACTCTCAAAATACCAGGTTTTTGCTTAAGAAATGGTCCATAGCGTTTATATAATGGAATAGGGTCAGGTTATAAAAACCAAGAAAATGAATCTCCGGAACATAATCTGTGGTCGCATATGAGGCCGTGTAATGCTTCTGTGGTCCACAAAATGGGTCGTGAAATGACCCTCTGGAACTAGGCAGTTCTGCCTCACTCTGCGGCCATTATGCGGTTCGCAGACCTATTCTGCGGTCACATAATGCGCCGCAGAATCTCCCTTTGAAAAATTTTCATGCTTGTTTTATGGTCGATGTGCAGCTCGCGAAACGAGTTTGCGATCGCATAGTTGTCCGCACAATATCATCTAAACTTGCCCAGTTTTCTACTTCACTCTACGTCTATTCTGCGGCCACATAGTAGGCCGCAGAAATGCCTTTTTCTGCCCAAAATTTTCCTTTACTCCCCAACGCACTGTTCAACCCAAAAGGTCCGTACATATCTACATGGGCCTTACATACTCCCCCGCTTAGTATTATTCGTCCTCGAATGAGGGCCAAAATTCACCATTAACGCCCAATGTGACTCAGCTGCTATAACACACACCAACAACTCTAAAATTTTGACCAACTCCCCAAAATTACAAAGTTTTTGCTAGAGTTTCCCCTGTAACTAGGCCTATCCACCAGTCAAAGAATCCCAGAAACCAATCCTAACACCACAACCACAACACAACGATACAAAATAATACGGAAACAACATCGACAACAATGCCATAAACATTGTATTACCAAGAGGGTGTATTCTTAATACAAGTTGTACAGGGGAAATCATAATTTGCAGAAATTTAGCTCTTAACATCATAGATGCAATTACATAGCTATTCAAATAAATTAGGGGTACTTCTTCTTCATTTCTTCCTTGGCTTCCCAGGTGGCCTCTTCAACTTGTTGGTTCCGCCATAGTACTTTCACGGAGGCAATTTCTTTATTTCTCCACATCGAACGTGCAATTGGAATCTCTTCATAAGCTAATTCTTCATTAATCTCTAAATTCTCAACCGGAACAATAAGCGGCGGTTCTCCAACCACCTTCTTCAACATGGACACATGAAACACCGGGTACACTAAGGACATTTCTGGAGGTATTTCTAGCATGTATGCCGCCCGACTGATCCTCTGAATGATTCTGTACGGTCATACATACCTTGGACTCAATTTTCCTTTCTTACCAAACTGCATTACACCCTTCATAGGGTAAACCTTCAAGAATACCCAATTAGAATCTTTGAATTCCAAAATCCCTACGACGAATATCTGAATAGGATTTATGACGACTCTAAGCAGTCTTCAACCATTCTGTAATAGTCTTGACCTTTTCCATAGCCCGATGCAGGAGGCCGGCCCTATCAATTATGCTTCCCTAATCTCGAACCACCCAATAGAAGATCTATATCTCTTACCATATAAATCCTCGAACGGTGCCATCTGGATACTAGCATGATAACTGTTGTTGTAGGAAAAATCTATGAACAGTAAATAATCATCCTAGATACCTTTGAAGTCAAGAATACAAGCACGCAACATATCCTTAAGCTTCTGAATAGTCTGATCTGCCTGCCTATCAGTCTGCGGTGAAAGGTTGTACTGAGATTCACCTGAGTACCCAAAACTTGTTGAAATTTCTTCCAAAAATTAGTCGTGAATTGTGCCTCTCGATATGAGATAATAGAAACTGGAGTGCCATGCAACTTGACTATTTCATTAATATATAACTGAGCATACTATTCTATTGTGTCGGTAGCCTTAACAGGTAAGAAGTGAGCTGATTTCGTGATTCGATCCACAATCACCCAAATCGAGTCGAACTTGCGAGGAGTGCGAGGTAGTCCTACCACAAATTCCATATTGATCATTTCCCATTTCCACATCGGAATCTCTATGTTCTGTGCCAAACCATCAAGCCTTTAGTACTCGGCCTTCACTTGCTGACAATTTGGACATCTTGCCACAAAGTCTGCGACATTTCTCTTCATACCATTCCACCAGTAGACTTCCCTAAGATCATGATACATATTTGTAGAGCCCGGGTGTATGGAATACCTAGAAGTATGGGCCTCAGTCATTATTCTTTCCCGGAGACCATCCACATTTGGAACACATAGTCGTCCTTGGTACCTTAGGGTAACATCATCCACGCCAAGAGAAAAGGCCATGGTCTTATGTTTATGAATCCCCTTCTTCAATTGTACCGACAGTGGATCGTTGAATTTTTTCTCCTTGACTTCCACCACAAGCAATGATTTAGCCCTATTTTGCACAGCTGCCCCTCCTTCACCAGAGTCTGTAAGACGAACTCCCAAGCTAGCCAAATGATGAACCTCTTTGCCCAACGGCCTTTGATATGCCTCCAAGTAAGCCTAACTACCCATAGATTTCTTGCTAAGAGCATTCGCCAACAACATTAGCGTTTCCCGGATGATATAGGATATCAATGTCGTAATACTTGAGTAACTCAAGCGAGCTTCTCTGCCTCATATTCAACTCCTTATGCTTGAAAATATATCGAAGGTTCTTATGGTCCGTGAATATATCTACATGGACCCCACACAAATAATGACTCCAAATCTTCAATGCAAATATCACCGCCGCAAGCTCTAAGTCATGTGTTGGATAGTTATTTTCATGATTCTTGAGTTTCCTATAAGCATAAGCTACCACCTTACCATGTTGCATTAATGCACACCCTAGTCCAATTTTTGAAGCATCACAGCATACCACAAACCCATTTGTACCCTTTGGTAGGGTCAACACTAGCGCCATAGTCAATCTCGATTTCAACTCCTGGAAGCCCTTTCACAAGCATCTAACCATTGGAACTTAACCGCCTTCTGCGTCAATTTAGTCAACGGAGAGGCAAGAGTAGAGAACCCCTCCACAAACTTCCTGTAATATCCAGCTAAGCCCAAGAAACTGCAAATCTCTGTTGGAATAGTAGGTCTAGGCCAATTCCTCATGGCTAAAATTTTCTGGGGATCAACCTCAATTCCTTCTCTAGAGACAACATGACAAAGAACGTGACATATTCAAGCCAAAATTCACATTTAGAAAACTTCGCATATAACTGGTGTTGATACCGAGTCTGCAAAACCGTCCTGAGATGTTCATCAATAAACACAATCACAAAGGAGTCGAGGAAAGGTTTGTAGACCCGATTCATAAAATTCATGAAAGCTGCGGGGTCATTTGGTAGTCCGAAGACATTAACAAAAATACAAAGTGCCCATACTGGGTCCTGAAAGCTGTTTTCGGAATATCCTACTCCTTGATCTTCAATTAGTGATACCCAGATCTTAAATCGATCTTCGAGAAGTATTTAACACCATGTAATTGATCAAACAAGTCATATATCCTTGGTAGCGAGTACTTTTTTTATTGTAACCTTGTTGAGCTGCTGATAGTCGATACATATTCTTAGTGACCCATCCTTCTTTCTTATAAATAGAACTAGTGCGCCCCAAGGCGACACACTCGGCTCGTTGAAACCCTTCTCTAACAAATATTTCAATTGTTTCGTTAGCTCCTTCAATTATGTTGGTTCCATCCTGTAGGGTGGAATAGATATAGGATGCATGCATGGCATCATATCAATCCAAAAATCAATCTCCCTGTTTGGAGGGATCCCAGGGACCTCATCCGGAAAGAACTCCGAAAATTCATCTGCAACAGGCACAGACTCAAGCGTAGGTGCCTCAGCATTGTTGTCCATAACCCGGGCCAAATGGTAGATACACCCCTTGTTAATCATCTTTTTGGCCTTAAGGTAAGAAATAAACCTACCTTTTACCACCACATCATACCCCTTCCATTCGATCACTAACTCATGTGGAAATTCAAACCTAACGATTCTGGTTCGACAGTTAATCTTGGAAAAACATGAATAAAGCCAATCCATCCCCATAATTACATCAAAATTCATCCACAATTCAATTAGATCAGCCATGGTGTCCCGACCACGTACCATGACAACATAATCCCTATAATCCTCCCCCCCCCCCCCCCCCCCC
>ML435130.1:0-119612 GCA_005239525.1 Nicotiana knightiana | reverse complement strand
AATAAACTATGAAACTAAAAGAAGAGAAGAGAATAAAAACTAAGTAGAAGCCTTTTCCAAGTGTGGTGTGTGTTCCTCCACTTCAATCTTTCAATCCCCTTCAATCCTGCATCAAATCCCCCCATGTAGTTGTGTTTTAGGAGTCTATTTATAGGTTTAGGGTGAACCGTAACCGTGTAGGAGACTTCTATTTCAATTAGAAAACACTTAAACACGTCAAAACTCGATTTCTGGCCGACTGGGGACCCTGGCGTTTGGACCCAAACGCCTGGCTAACGCCAGGCTAGGGCTGGCGCTTCAGCCCAAACGCCTGGCTAACGCCAGGGTGGGGCTGGCGTTTCAGCCCTAACGCTTGGCTAACGCCAGGCTGGGTCAGGCTGTTTGGCTCTGTCGCCCGACTATCACCCGGGTGTCTCCTTTCGCGTATTTTTCAACGTATTTGCATCCTTTTAGCTCCGTTTCCATTTCCAATTCACCTACACATAAAATAAACCCCATTAGGCACATACAACGTGTATTTTTATCATTAAACCACATAAAATGCAAGGCATATAATGATTTAAATCATGAATTCTAGCCACGCATCAGGTCCTCCCGAACTCTATTTAGCACCCCTACCTACACCACGCCCTGCGAGTGCTGGGATTCCCCAAGCTGGAGAAGGTGATGCGGATGTAGTAAATGTAGAACTAGTTGGTTGTGTTGTACCCCTGCCCATGCTCAGGTGAGACGAACGACATTCCCTCTGCATTTGACCCCTCATACCACACCAGTAGCATATGGGCTGCTCCATGTAGCAGGTCCCAAAGTGCATCTTCCCGCTCCTAGGGAATGGGGGGCTCCACTGCTACTGAAATCTCCCACCGAATCGACCCTGTTGATGAGATCCCATGTTTCCCTGGCTAGGCCTAACATAGTTCCCCTGCTGTTGACTGAGCCCCGATGGTGAAGCACTGACTAATGATTGAGCCAAAGACTAGGAAGGTCTTGATGACCCTCCCCTGAAAGTTGTCCTACCACCGCCACCACCACCACCACCAGAAGTACCACTGAAGTTGTCCACTGACCGAGCCTTGCTGCTACTCTCTTGTTCCATTCTATTCTTTAGCTTTCGGGTCTCTATGGCTTGAGAAAATGCCACCATCTTACCATAGTTCATATCAGAATTCAAAGCAGCTTTTGAGGCCTTATTAATAACCAAGGAGCTAAAGCCCTGCACAAACCGGCTCACTCTAGACTTCATAGAAGGAAACATGTAGATGTCATATTTGGACAGGCGTGCAAATCTCATATGATACTCCCACACACTCATGCTACCTTGTTTCAGGTTCTCAAACTCGGCAGCACAGGCTTCCTTAGTCTTGGCAGGTAAGAAATGATCAATGAAAGCATCGGCAAAGTCACTCCACCTCGCCGAAGGGCTCCCCTCCTCACGGGAGTCCTCCCATATCTCAAAACATGAATAGGCCACCCCTTTCAGGCGGTAGGAGGCCAACTCTGCTCCCTCCGTCTCTGTAGAACACATAACTCGAAGGGTCTTGTGCATCTCGCCAATAAAATCCTAGGAGTCCTCCTCGGGATCAGTACCTGTGAACACATGAGGAATCTGTTCACCCTATAACTAGTGGAATCCCCTGGCTGACTAGAAGAAGTCAGTGCAGCATCTGATCTCTAGGCCTAGGAAGCCACTATTTAAGCCAACATCTGTATGGATCCCCTAAGATCACCATCGGATACATTGAGATTGGAATTTGGGGCTTGAGGTGGAACTAGAATGTGAGTCGGAAGGATCGTCGCACCCTCAGTAGGTGTGGGGACAGGTGCGGTTGGCCAGGTGTAGTAGAGTCATGCAGTGCAGTAATCGAGGGAATATTCTCACCCCTCGGTTGCTCACCCGCATCATCAAGTAAAGGGTCAACTACCACTCCTAGGTGACATTGGCTCCTTAGACAGTTCTTTCCTTCTTCCTAGGCGCCATATACTGAAAATTAGAGCAATGCATGAGTTAAAGGAGGAACAGTTTTACAATCAGCTTTATCGCACGATCTAGAACAACAAAGAAGAGTAGTATTCCTAAATGCCCAAGTAGCCTCCTAATTATAGATGTGGTTGAAAACACACCGATAAGAATGAATCTACTAGACATGACTCTCAGACAACCTAGGACACTTTAAAATCTTAGGCTCTGATACCATGTTTGTCACGCCCTGACCTTAAGGAGCACTACCGGTGCTCAACAGAGTCACCTCGGTTGAGCAAGTGTGCACTGTGTCATCTACCCAAATCACCCACAAATAATGAGAAGAGTGCGTTTAATTAATTAGTCAGTAAGAAGTCATGTGAACAACACCGGTTCATTTCCATTAGTTACATCATTAACAAGTCTTCAAACAATACATTGTATAATCATAGTTAAAGTGGAACAGATGATACCATTACAATATTTTTGGTTTAGCCTTCCCAAAACAGGTACAACCTAGACTGTGTCTACGGAGCCTCTAATAGGAACAAAAGAGTTCTATGACCATGCCGGCAACAAAGCCCCGCCTATAGCTACAAAGGATAGAAGATACAGGACCTGAAAATGAAGTGGGGCTCAATAAATCAGCTGAGGAGAGGGTGTGCTGCTATCACTGATCAAATCCACCTGCTATGGAACAACCTACATCCATTAAAGATGCAGTGCCTCCCAGAAAGGGACGTTAGTACATATGGAAGGTACATATGGAATAGTACTAGTATGTAAAACTATACACCCACTCAATAGAACAAGCAATAGTAAACGGAGAAGAGAATATGAAATCAATGAGAGACTCAAATAGTAACAAAGTGTCATATTAGGGGAAGGGAAAATTTCAAGCATGCTCACATTCTAAGTTGGGAGACCTTTAGCACCGATATACCATCGTGTTTTAGCACGAAGTCCAATCTATGCCTGATCGGCTAAGCCGTCTCACCCGAGACATCCACTCACAATACCACCATGTGCGCGGCATGGCATTCAATCTCTTCCCGATCAGCTAAGTCGTCTTACCACAATGTCGTGTGGGTCGACATCACATCTTGCTATCAACAATCTCATCCAATTCTAGGGGAAACATCTCAACACATCATTATCATCCCATATAAGGGGGAACTATCTCATCACATTAGCACGGGGATTTACCCCTCAATCACTCCTACACCGGCACGTGTAGTTTTGGGGTTAGGTTATTTGACCTACCCTTCCTCGATGACTAAATGGTACTCCTAAAGCATTTATTAATAAAAATATTTACCACACAATTTCATATTATTTTACATGTCGTTCGCCTCATCGGTACCAATGGCCATAATGCAATACAATTCTCGGCACAAGGCCGCACATCACATTTCATGCTCTCTTCTTTCACTTTTAAATATCGTTGTGGATAATCGACAACAAGGCCTCCAAAATCAAGAATTTTAGAAATATATTTGAGAAACTTAGGGTCTTAGGCGCATGTGATTTCTTACATAATTTGACATGATAACTTTCATTAGAAACATGTTTTTAAATGATAACACAATGCCACACATACCACACTTAAACCACATTCTCTACCGGTAACTCAACATAACAAGAATCTTTGAAGTACATATTGAACGCATATTTATATTGACACATGGCTTGTTCAAATTAATCAATTTATAATAAGCATCACGGGAACTTACAAGGATATAGTGGTGTTCAATTCTAAGAGAAGAGTTTAGCCAAACATACCTCACTTGAGCTTCCTTAAACTCTAAAATGTTCCGGAAATCTTAGCAACTTCGATCTATTTTAGAAATATAACAAATTAAACCAAAAAGTAGGAAGATGATCATGGTTCCAGCTCATTTGAGAATTTTATCAAACATTAGGTGTGAATTAAGGTTCCAAGGTCCTCTTATGGTGGATTCCATCATCCCACCACCCATTATCTACCATTTTTAACTCAACAATCGTCCTACACCCCTTGATAACACATGCATGCAAAATGAACAACTTCCATACCTAAGAATTTCCTTACTAATTACCTATTTTTAGTTAAATTTTGAAATTTAGAGTTAGGGTGTAGAATTTTACCTCTAAGATGAAGACCTAGTGAGTTTCCCTTGTTAATCATCGAAGATTTGAGCAAGAATTGAAGAACAAATTATTGAGGAACCCTCTCACACTCCATAGCACTCTCTCACTCTCAAAATACCAATTTTTTACTTAAGAAATAGTCCATAGCGTCTATATAATGGAATAGGGTCGGGTTATAAAAACCAGAAAAATAAAGCTCTGAAACACAATCTGTGGTTGCATATGCGACCGCATAATGCTTATGTGGTCCGCAAAATGGGCCGCGGAATGGCCGTCCAGAACTAGGTCGCTCTGCCCCACTCTACCACCATTATGTGATTTGCAACCCTATTCTATGGTCGCATGATGCGCCGCAGAACCACCCTCCAGAAAACTTTCATGCTTGTTCCTAGGTCGATATGCAGCCCGCGAAATGACTTTGAGATCGCATAGTTGACCGCATAATATCATCCAAACTTGCCCAATTTTCTACTTCACTCTACAACCATTATGCAGCTCGCAGAGTGATTCTGCGGCCCGCAGAGTGATTCTGCGGCCCGCAGAGTGATTCTGCGGCCACATAGTGGGTCGAAATGCCTTTTTCTAACAAAAATTTTCCTTTACTCCCTAGGCAGCGTTCAACCCAAAAAGTCCGTACATCTCTACATTCGTCAATACATAATACTACCTCGGCACCACGAAATCCCGGGTTTTAGGCAAAATTTTATGGGGCCTTACAAAGTATCTAGTCTAACCTCGAAGAATTAGTAATAAGGGATTGACTTGACACTAACTAGAGGTCAATAATAATAATATAAGTGCATAAAATAGATGGTGAGCACACAACAAGTATCAATGAAACAAATAAAAACAACTACAATAAGTACAACATGAGTCCGTATCACATCACCAACATCTCATAACTGGTCGTGAAGGCACTAACTCAATTACCCAAATTGGAATGTGTTTCGATTATTAAGCATGAAGTTGCCGAGGCAATCGGCGAGGCGAACATCCCGATCCCATAAGAGTAGTGTTACCATCATACTGCCGAGGAGAATGACCTGACCCCGTAAGAGTGGTGTTATCATACAGCCGAGGTGAATGGCCCAATCCCATCAGAGTAGTGAAGTTTACCTCACTCGCGGAAGTACTTGCGAGGCGAGAAGACATGGATTTTTCATAGTTACAAAGTATTCCTTAATTTTCCAGAAATAAGAGGGCTAAATTGATAATTGAAACTTTAAATCCCTAGTCCCAGCTCTATTCAAGACAGTTAATATGCATGATAAACACAATGGTACAACTAAAAGCATGATTGAGATCTAAGTCTACCCGGACATATCATGGAATATAGCTACGCATGGACTCTCGTCACCTCGTGCGTACTCCCCATAAAAGTAATACGCAACAAGATACACCTAAGGGAATGAGTTCCCTCGTACAAGGTTAGTCAAGAGACTTACCTCGTTCCCAAGCTCACTTCCAGTCCACTAATCCGCTCTAAAAGACCCAAGTCGATGCCAGACAATCCGAAGGTAGTAAAATGTTATATAATTCAATCAATATACACTCAAAAGTTCATAATTTAGCTATTAGAGTAATTACCGAACCTAAATTGGAAGATTCCTAAACTACACTCACGGGCCAACGTGCCCGGATTCTGGAAATTTTTGAAGATAAATATTACCCATAGCCTCACGAACTCGAATAAATAACTTTCACTTAATTCCATAACCAATTTCGTGGTCATTCCCATTTTTTATCAAAACCTAGGTTTTTCAAAAACCTCCTAAAAGTTCCATAATTTCTATGTTAAAATCTACCCATAATGCATGATTTAAACTCATATTGTATAGAAAGTACTTACCTCAAAGTTCTAGGTGAAAACCCCTCCTCAAATATCACTAAATTCGGCCAACAAGTGAGAGAAAGTAAGAAATGAGCTTAAGTCTCGTTATAAATGCACCCTAACTGGCCCATTGATTTTCGCACCTATGGCTCCGCTTTTGTGGGCAAATCGTCGCAGGTGCGGACCTTGCCCAGGCCAGCCCCTCTCGATTCTGCGGACAACGTCCACATCTGCGGGTCCGCTTCTGCGAATTTTCTCTGCTCGTGCACGTACGCACCTGCGGACCAAATCTGCTTATGCGCCCCTAGGCCACCTTGGCTATTTCCGCATCTACGGTCTATCCTCCGCATCTGCGACTGTTGCTCCCAAACGCACACGCAAGTATACATGGTCGACAAGTAACATAGGATACTAAGTCTAAATATCTTACCCACAAGGACTTGTGCTTAACTATTAACTAAATTAAACTAACACAATTAATCTATTCAAGCGATTCCTGAGGTGTGATTATTTAACTAAACGAATCTACGGTAGTAAATTAAGCGATTAAAGAAAAGGCAAAATGGTCATTGGGCCACCTAAACTTGCACCCAATTTCCAACCCCTTAAATGAACTTAGAAGTTTTCCATTTGAACACTTATACTTGGCGGAATGAATACTAATAAATACCTCCAGTTGCACATGTTCCTCAATTGCTATGACACAGTTGACACGTCATATACTTAATCTATTTTTTTTGACAAGTGTAATTTATAGGTCCTAGTCTTTTTTCACCAATTTATTCAAAAAAATTAAAAAAAACTTTTTCTTTCTCTTCTTCTACAGCATGGCAGCCCCAGCATCACCTTATGTTTCATCCACCATAGACATCATCCCCGTCTCTAAAATCCCCCAAATCAACTATGAACTCCATCCTTCTCCACTATAAAACTTCCAGATCAATAAAAAATACAAATTTCTTAATGTTTTAACTTTTTTTTTCTTTCTATTCATATTCGCTACACCACCTAGGATCGTGGGGGTGGAAGAAATAAGGGAGTTGCAGGAGATGATACATGGAAATTCTAATAGAATTCAACTCTCAAAACCCCAACATCCAAATCTGCAACTAAGAGAAGCACAATCAATTCGCCGTGGAAAAATTCACCAGTGACCTCATCAAAAACAACCTTTGATAATTATCGCATTTCATCTTTAACCACTAAGACCAATCAAAATAACAATCCCTAAAAAATCAAAAAGTTGCACAAAATTTTCATCATAAGAAAAAGAAAATTAATAGTGAAAAGGAAGAAGAGGAGAAATTAAAGGGGAATAAGGGGAGGTGGAGGGAACGACATTAATGGGGGAAAGGAACAAAAGGAACAAAAAAGCAGAAGAAAGGAGGGGGGGGGGGGGGGGGGGGGAATTAGCGAAGGGGTAGGGAAAGAAAGTGACTGATTTTACATTTCCTTTGTTTCTTTATTGTTTATATTTTTACTATTTTTTTAAAATGAAAACTAGCATTGTCACGTTCCTTACAAGTGTGATTTGCACACAGCTCGGCCAAATCAACTATGTCATCGCCACATAAGCATGGACAATAGTAAAAGTGGTTTATTAATGTGAAAATGATTAAGTTGAAGTGTTCGCACGGGAAACGTTTAAGTCCATTTACCTGGTTGGCAACTGAGTGCAAGTTTAGGTGGCTCGAAGGCCATTCTGCCTAAAGAAAATAAGTCGGTAATATTAGAGACGAATTCAATGAGAGAAAATATTCCAGAGTTATGAGTTAGCTAACAATCCCGTTGAATTTTCTATTTATATTGTTTTTATTATTTTATCATATTGGTTTATTTATTCAATCTTGAGCTTAATTATTTGATTGCTTGATCACCAATTGAATACAATCTATGAATCTAGGATTGAACTCGGGAGAGGGAATTCTAGATTGTAGATAAGATTGAGTAGAGCGAGATCTTGAACTCGAGCAACGGGAACGGATTTGCGGTTTACATAGGGATATACCTAATCCCCTTACTTGGTTACTATACAGAAATTATTAATGTGTTCTTGTTAATTCTAATTCCATAGGAATATAGGCATTAGGTTAGCTTGAATAGGCGAGTAGTACTTTCGGAGAAGGCTACGAGTAATATTAATCATGTCAACCAATAAAGCAGATAAATTAATTAGACAATTTAAGTAGAAAACTCAACGGTATTGTTAGATAACCCATAGCTCTGGAATATTTTCTCCCAATGAATTCGTCTCTAATATTGCCGACTTATTTTCTTTAATCGCTTAGTTTACTACTGTTCTATTGTCTTAGTTTAATTTAGTTGATAGTTAATCACAACTCCTTGTGGGTACGATATCTGGACTTACAATCCTATATTACTTATCGACCACCTATATTTGTGTGTGCTTTCGGGAGCAACAAGTTTTTGGCCCCGTTACCAGGGACTTTAAAATTGACTGTTTTGCTAGATTAGACTTTTATTTTTTTCTATTCAAGTTTTTAATTTTAGTTTAGTGTAGTTAGTATTATAATTTTTCTTTACATGGCATCTTGGAAAGAGAATTAGTCGAATATTGGTTATTCTTATTTTGGTTATCCCTGTCCATATTATGGAGGACCACACTTATGGCAAAATTGTGAATCTAAATTGGTTTAGTGGAATTTTTGCAATATGTGTGTTTGTCAAAGTGGCCATTGGGATGGCTATCCTTTCTTTTTACCCTTCGCTGAGCCCTTATTATGATAATTCTAATAATGTTTATAAGTTTGAATAGGAGCAATGAAGTGAAGGATGTAGAGCGTATTACCCGTATTATGGACATGCTGAGGCAAGTAGTCGAGCAACAAGATGAAAATCAAAAGGCTATACAAATAATTAGTGCAGCAATCATGAGAATAAAGGCTGAGGCAGACGAAGTGTTTAAAGAGAGCGAGTTCCCACCGCAAGATAATTTTGAAGAAGCACATATAGTGATCCAATCTTGGCTAGAGGAATAAACTCAACTGAAAAAATCTCATAAGTATCTTCGTGATGGTCTTTCAAATATGGCAGAACAACTGATAGAAGGAAGAACTGAGCTCAGGCAAGAGATAGACCACTTTGGCTCCGATATCCATGACTTGTAGGATAAAATGAATAAAAAGGTTGAGGCGCCTGATGCCCTATAATCAATTGTTGTGGATAATGTTCAACTTGTGGAGTGGAAAGAGGAATTCCAACTATTCGGCCAAAATATTATTGATGATGTCAAGGTTGAGGAAGTGTGCAAAAGTTAGGATGTCAAAAGTGAAGAGATTTTAGAGTTAGAGCGTATTCAACCTCATTATAACCATTTTTCAACATTGTGCTTGTTGGTGACACGAGGATTTGTCCATTCAAGCCTATGGAGGAGTCAATGAATGAGGAACAAAGTGCATATCTTCTGAAATTTGTGATGCCAAGGAGACAAAATGACATCCCTCACTTAAGGGCCAAGAAGTGCAAGTTGTGATATCTAATGCATGGTTCTTTTATTTTCACACCACCACCCCAGGAACGTGACAGAAAAATTGATGTGAAATTGGGGGGAGCAATTCATATCCTCAAAATGGAAGGAAAAGTGATGAATAAGTGTAAGTCGTGCCACGACTATAAATAAGGCACATGTTGGGAGGAAACCCAATTCAATTTTTTTTCTTTTTATTTTTTTTATAGAGTTTGTGTTTTGTAGGAGTAGGAGCACGGAATAAAGCCAACAGGCATATGCAAAAGCGAGCAGGCGATTGGAGCTAATTGTGGGGTGCCCGCACAAAGGACCATACCTAGGAGAAGTCTGAGTATCTCGTGAACTGCTAATGCTTCAGACTTTGGCCTACCAGGGTGTCTCTTTTACCCTCTGTTTATTCATAGGATGCATTGAGGACATTGCACAATTTTCAAGTGTGGGTGAGGAGATTGTCTGGGTGATTTTCATGCTATCCTAGTTTAGTTGTAATACTCTTTCTGTAACGACCCGGCCGATCGTTGATGACATCCAAATCCACTACTAAAAAGTAAATGACATGGTCGCATGCAATATAAATACCCAACTATGAGTCGGGGTCGAATCCCACAGAGAATAATATGTAGGCGATTAGGAATGTAAGAGAATTATCACTTATTGTGCAATGCCAAACACTTAGAATTGGGCTGTGCGAATATTTATATCTAAATGCAAAAATGTAAACTAACCTAGAAAACAAGTAAAATGATCAACGGCTACAAGTATGGATGCATCATCAATTACACTCAGGTAACAATCCAATGTATTTCACGATTTTACAAATATGAGCGAGTTTATGTTAATTACCCACGGATAATAATTGTCAATTAGCTTCTTATGAAGACTAACAAGACTTTCTAAGTGAATTATCCCTAACACAATTAAGAGTTTAAGCACACTCGTCTATGGCTACAAGTAGTCCAATCATATTCCTAGGTAGAATCTATAAAATGTGGGTTAAAGCCTCAAGTTCTTGTTAATTAATCTTTCCCAACCCCAAATTATCTTTCCCAAAATTAATTCAAAGTAAATGGACGAGTCCTAGGGTTAGATAATCCCTTTGGAAACATTAAAGAACAAGAATAATTAAAGAAACAACAACTCACTTCATAATAAATAAAAATCATTCAATGCATAAGCACAACAAGGTATTTTACACTTTGAACATGAATATTTTCATAAACAAGATTAAGTGTTGAAAATAAATACTACACACTTAAATATTCAATACAAAGCAAGGAAATGAAGAAATAAACATAAATGGGTAAGAAATTATCAATCACAAGCTTCAAATCTTCAAGAAGTGTGTGTGCAAACCCTAGCTTCCGAAACTTGTTCTTCTCTAGTGTATCTACTGAAGAAAAAAAAAAGCCAAAGATCTTTTTCCAATAGGCTAGGTCGTCTATTAAATGGTTTGGGGATCAAAAACGTAAAATACCATTTCTGCACAGAACTGCCCAGAAAATATTCTAATGTGTTCGCGCCTGTACACTTGCGTCCGCAGTGAATAACTTCTCCAAGGTATGCGATCGCGTACAATGTCACGCGTTCGCATAGTTCAGTTGACCAGCCGCTGACCAACTTTAATTCTTTGTGTTCGCACTAATTTAACCGTGTTCGCATAGCTTCCTTGACTTGGACTTACGTGATCGCATGTAACCCTCCGCGATCGCATAGAGTAAAACTGGCAGCAGTCCATTTTTCCCAATTTTAACACATTTTGACTTTTTTTCTTTCGTATCTTCTCATAATCACATTATACCTGAAATATGCCAATAAACCTCAGAAAAAGCCTTAGTTTCTCAACAAAATCATACAAAAGCCTAAGTATTAAGAGGAGATTAGATGGTAAAATACCAACTTATCAGTCGTTTTGGGAGGTGTCTTTTTCTTCTTATGTGTCTTGTTGAGAGGTATTGGTCGTGGTTCCGGTGTGTTTTGGGACACTTAGTCCTTAAATGGAAGCTTCGGTCTTAGGATTTGGACCGTAATCAGAACTATGTGAAGACGACTCCAGAATGGAGTTCCGTCGGTTCCATTAGCTCCATTAGGTGATTTTGGACTTAGGCTTGTCTGGATTGTGTTTTGGCGGTCTGTAGCTCATTTAGGCTTGAAATGGCGAAAGTCAGATTTTTGGAGATTTTGATCGGTAGTGGAATTTTTGATATCGGGGTCGGATTCCAATTCCGGAAGATGAAGTAGGTCCTTAAGGTTGATTATGACTTGTATGCAAAATTCAGTGTCAATCGGACATGGTTTGATAGGTTTCGACATAAGTTGTCGAATTTGGAAGTTTCAAGTTCTTTAAGTTTGAATCGGAGGGTGCTTTGTGTGTTTTGCGTTGTTTGATATGATTCGAGGGCTCGAATAAGTTCGTATGGTGTTTTAGGACTAGTAGGTATGTTTTGTTGAGGCCTCGGGGGCCTCGGGTTGATTTCGGAAGGTTATCGAAACATTTTGGACTTGTTGCAAATGGCTGAAGTTCTAGTGTCATTTTTGCTGGTTATCCTTCATCGCGTTCGCGAGAGAGCTCTCGCATTCATGTAGGGTATCTGGGAGACCGGCTATGCTTCTCTACGTGTTCTCGATGTGAATCCCTCATTCGCGATAGTGTGGATCCACTAGCCTACGCGTTTGCGATATGGTCCTCGTGTTCGCGTAGAGGATCGGTTAGATGGACTCCATGTGAACTAGCCTACGCGTTCATGATGAGTGTCCCACGTTCGCGTAGGTTTAGGAGAGGCAAGCTTACGCATTTGTGACGGGTATCTCGCGTTCGTGAAGGAGGGGGATCTCGCTTTAGCTTAGATTTCATTAACTAGATTAGTTTCTTATAGCTATATATATGGTATGTAATTGATTTTGGCTAGATTTGGGCCATTAGGAGCTGGATATTCATGAGAAGAGCATTGCTACCGCTTGATTTAGCTTGGTTCGAGATAAGTGGCTTGCCTAACCTTGTGGGGGGAAATCCCCTTAGGATTTGGTACTGATTTTACTATGTGAGCGTTGTGTATGCGAGGTGACGAGTGCGTACACATGCTATTTGTTGAAAAAAACCTGATTTTTACTGAGATAATCCCTGCTTTCACCTTATTTGAACATACTAGCATGTGTAGTTACCCTGTTAGCTTAGAATAACATGTCTACGTGCCTGAATTGCTTAATTGAACTCTCTGCAGCATGCCTATTGAATTCATGCTTCTTTCCGGCTTGTACTTAGTCTAGACTGTAGATTCTCTTGTTGTACTTGTTATTTGTAATTTATTGCACTGTGTATTTACTTTGGGACTACGGCACAGTATTCTGGGAGATCCCCCTACGTATTTACTTTCGGGACTACGGGACGGTATCCCGGGATATCCCCCTGCTCATTTACTTTTGAGACTACGAGGCGGTACCTCGGGAGTTCTCCCTGCATATTTACTTTTGGGACTACGAGATGGTATATCGGGAGATCCCTTGTCGCTTAATTTCATGCACAGTTATGTTATTTCACTGTGCTTTTCCTTTGTTGAACTTTAGTCTCTTATTATACTGCTTATACTCCTATTTTTCTTAATATTATATACCAGTGGGCCTGACCTGACCTCGTGACTACTCGACCGAGGTTAGGCTCGGCACTTACTAGGTACCAATTATGGTGTACTCATGCTACTCTTTCGCACATATTTTGTGTGCAGATTCATGTGCTCGTTATCAGTCGCAGTACGTGAGTTCGAGGGAGTTGTTGGAGACTTCAAGGTATATCTGTTGCGTCTGAAGACCTCAGAGTCCCCTTCTACTCTTCCACGTGTCAAACACTTTCCTGTATTTATTTTTATTTGACTCCGGTGTATAGAGATGGTATTTATTTTCTATATCTTATGACTCATGACATTTCGGGTTTTAAGAAGGCTGTGTAAGTAGAGTTTGGTTATTGTACATGCGGAGCGGCATCGTTCTTTTTTTTATTCAGTATCTATTCTAGTTAGAAGTCAAACTTGTTTTCTTTCGATTTTAGTATTTTCTATAAGTTGGTAGGCTTACCTAGTCGTAGAGACTAGGTTCCATCATGACGTGGTTCGGAGGGGTGTTTGGGTCGTGACACTTTCTTAGTGTACTAATTTTTGTGTAAATAAAAAAAAGTAGAAAAAAAAAACAAAAATTGAGAAAAAATGTCACGACCCCAAAATCCTAAGCCGGCCGTGATGGCGCCTATCATGGAACTAGACTAGCTAACCATTTCAGATTATCAATATATCCCATAATTTCCCAAATATTTAGCAGATTTTAAGAATAGCAGAATGGGATTAAACAAATACACACTTTCCCAAACCTGGAGTCAACTGTCATGAGCATCTAAGACTGAAAATATAATATACAACATAGTAACTTGCTACAACAAAAGTCTGAGGTACAAAAGACCACAAGAAACTATGATATGTGGGAAGAAAAGGAGGTGAGTTGGAGACGCTGAGCAGCTACCTCTATCCTCGAACAACTCCAAGCTCGTCCGAAAATCAACTAGTGAGATGGTCTGGTACCTGGATCTGCACACAGAGGTGCAGAGTAACGTGAGTGCGCCAACTCAGTAAGTAATCAATGTAACTAAAAACTTGAGTGTAGTGACGAGCAATTTAAATCATGTAAATCCATATAAGTAATAACAGTGGAAATGAATAAATCAAGTCAGAAATCTACAACTCCGAATATTTCATAAAAACTCCGGTTTCCATTTAAAAATCTCGTTGGAAACTTTTATCCAACATTTATTATCAGAGGCTCAGTGTAAAGAAGAGTGAAAACAGCATTTTCATAAAATATAAGCCCCTCGGGCACAGTATCACTCACAATAAAGCCTCTCAGGCAAGCCTCTCAGTCACTCGTGACTCCACTATCAGTATCTCCTGCTCTCACTTAACACTCGTACTCAGTAAGTACCATGAACACACACAACTGCTGCGGCGGGTAGTCCGCTCCACTACATTTATATATATATATATATATACACACACACACACACACACATATATATATATATATATATATATATATATATATATAATTATACTATTGCGGCGTGCAGCCCGATCCATATATTGCTGCGGCGTGCAGTCTGATATATATAATAGTCGATTGCGCTCACTGGGGGTGTACAGACTCCTGGAGGGGCTCCTTCAGCCCAGGCGCTATAGTTGTTGCGGCGTGCAGCCCGATCCAATATGTATATTGCTGCGGCGTGCAGCCCGATCCATATATAACATCTATTGTTGCGGCGTGCAGCCCGATCTATATATACATAATCTATATTGTTGCGGCATGCAGCCCGACCCACATATAATATATAACAGATATATTATTGCGGTGTGCAGCCCGTCCCATAACTATCCTCACATACTCGGCCTCTCGGCCTGAGTCAGTCACCCTCACAAGCCACTTGGGCAATTTATCTCAACTCACGGGACTCAGCCCCAAATACTTTTCAGAGTTTGCAAAGTAGTGTGATAACAGTGAAAATAACAGCAAGTAGGAAACATGACTGAGTTTACAATTTACTAACACGATAGTGGTAGAATAGTGTAAAAGTACCCCCTGAGGTTCTAAACATGTCGGCACAAGGCCCCAAACATGGAAAATACCCCCTGAGGGTCTAAACAGATCGGCACAAGGCCCCAGACATGGCTCACAGCCCATAAATAAGTATAAACTTCTGAAAGACAGGATGTCGTAAGGTTTCAAATCGAATACGTGGCTTAATAGTCTCTACGGGACGGACTAAGTCACAATCCCTATCAGTGCACGCCCCCACGCTCGTCACCTAGCATGTGCGTCACCTCATTTATCAACACAATAACAAATAACGGGGTGTCATACCCTTGGGTTTAGAGTTACAATCGTTACTTACCTCAAAACAGCCCAAAATCTACTCAGTGATGCGCTTGCCCCTCGAATTAGCTCCCAAATGCTCCGAATCTAACCAAAACTGGATTAGCATCATCAATATAAGCTAACGGAAAAAAACCCAATCGAAAGATACAAATTTTAACATAATTCTCGAAATTCGGCCAAAATCGAGCCCCAGACCCACGTCTCGGAATTCAATAAAATTTACATCACTAGAGTCCTCATCCTCCCACGATTCTATACATACCAAAAACTCCATAATCGGACCATAATTTCCCACTCAAATCACCAAAAGAATTTCCAATCTTCCTCCCCATTTTTCCCAACTTTTTCCACTTTAATTCTTCAAATTACAAGCCTAATCCAAAACAAAATAGCATAGAAATGAGTCATATAGTCCGGGAACTTACCTCTATTGAAGACCCTCGAAGACCTTCTTCAATTTGCTCTCAAATAAGCTCCACCCGCATGCAACAATGGAAGAATAACCAAAATTTCACGGAGGCATTCTTTTATATTGTTCTGCCCAGTTAATCCGCACCTGCAGACCTTTCCTTGCACCTGCGGACCTTTCCTCACAACTGCGTACCCGCACCTCCGGTCTCAGGTGCGCACCTGCGAAAACCCACTAACAGTCCCTTTCTCGCACCTGCAGTACCTTTTCTGCACCTGCGGCTTCGCAGGTGCGGCCAATTCTTCACACCTGCGGACTCCTCCTGCCTAGCCTCTTTTCGCACCTGCGCATGGACCTTCGCACCTGCAGCGTCGCACCTGCAGCGTCACACCTGCGGCTGCCCACCCGCAGGTGCGGCCATACCAGCAGCTTAACACCAGCAGTTATTTGCTGTAAATTTTCCAAGTTCAAACCTCCGCCAACCATCCGAATCAATCCTGAGCCCCTCGGGACCCCAACCAAACATACCAACACACCCCATAGCATCATTCAAACTTAGTCGAGCCTTCGAAACACCAAAAACAACACGAAAACACCAAAATTACATCAAATTCAAGCCTATGAACTTTGAAACATCCAAATTTCGCCAACGATGCCGAAACCAACCAAAACACGTCCGATTGACCTGAAATTTTGTACACATATCCAAAATGACATTAAAAACCTTCTCCAATTGTTGGAATTCCATTCCGACCCTTATAGCCTATTTTCCACTGCCGACCGAAAATCGCCAAAAACTAGCTTTCCCCAATTCAAGCCTAATTCTATACCGGACATAAAAACTTCATTTCGAACACACTTCTAAGTCCCAAATCACCTAACGAATCTATATGAACCATAAAATATGCATTCCGAGGTCGTTTACCAATAAGTCAACTCTTAGTTTGACTTTTTAACTATTAGGCTACTTCAAGAGGCTAAGTGCCTCTGTTCTCACCACGACCACTCCGAACTCAAACCATCCGACCCTACACAACATAAATAGGCTAGCAATATATGATAAAGCAGAAATGGGGGAAACGGGGATAATCTCACGAAACGACCGGCCGAATCGTTACATGCTCTCCCTCTTAAACAAACATTCATCCTCGAACGGGTCTAGAAACATACCTGGAGTCTCGAATAAGTGAGGATATTTGTCCCGCATCTCCCTCTCGGTCTCCCAGGTGGCATCCTCCACCGCCTGTCCTCTCCACTGAACCTTCACTGAAGCTATATCCTTAGACCTCAGCTTTCTGACTTGACGACCCAAAATAGCCATTGGCTCTACCTCATATTACATATCACCCTCGAGCTGAACCGTGCTGAAGTCCAAAACATGAGACGGGTCACCAACATACTTCCGGAGCATCGAAACATGGAACACCAGATGAATACTTGATAAGCTGGGAGGAAAGGCAAGTCTATAAGCCACCTCCCCAACCCTCTGAAGCACCTCAAAAGGCCCAATAAACCGGGGACTAAACTTTCCCCTCTTCCCGAATCTCATAACACCCTTCATGGGTGACACCTTCAGCAGTACCTTCTCCCCAACCATGAAAGACACATCTCGGACCTTTCGGTCCACGTAACTCTTCTGCCTAGACTGTGCCATGCGAATCCACTCCTGAATCAACTTCACCTTACCCAACGCATCCTGAACCAGGTGTGTTCCCAATAGCC
Organism: Nicotiana knightiana; assembly: GCA_005239525.1. Classification (NCBI taxonomy): domain Eukaryota; kingdom Viridiplantae; phylum Streptophyta; class Magnoliopsida; order Solanales; family Solanaceae; genus Nicotiana; species Nicotiana knightiana. The sequence continues at coordinate 102,166 of ML435130.1, read as the reverse complement.
TAGCCTAGCCTCGCCCGGCTCAAACCAACCAACTAGAGATATTCACCTCCTACTATATAAATCCTCATACGGAGCCATCTGGATACTCGAATGATAACTATTATTATACGAAAACTCCGCGAGTGGCATAAACTGGTCCCATGAACCCGCAAAGTCAATGACACGTGCACACAACATATCCTCCAAAATCTGAATAGTATGCTCCGACTGCTCGTCGGTCTGTGGATGAAATGCAGTGCTCAACTCGACCTGAGTACCCAACTCTCTATGTATGGCTCTCTAAAACTGAGATGTGAACTAAGTACCTCTGTCAGAAATGATAGAAACTGGAACCCCATGCAATCGGACAATCTCCCTGATATAGATCTCAGTTAACCGCTCCGAAGAATAAGTAGTACCAATAGGAATGAAGTGCGCGGACTTGGTCAGCCGATCCATAATAACCCATATAGAATCAAACCTCCTCAAAGTTTGTGGGAGTCCAACTACGAAGTCCATGGTGATTCGCTCCAACTTCCACTCCGGAATATCAAATCTCTGAAGCAATCCACCTGGCCTCTAGTGCTCATACTCGACATGCTGATAGTTGAGACGCCGAGCCACAAACTCAACAATATCTCTCTTCATCCGCCTCCACCAATAATGTTGTCTCAGATCCTGATACATCTTCGCGGCATCCGGATGGATGGAATACCACGAACTATGGGCCTCAGCTAGAATCAAATCTCGAAGCCCATCCGCATTGGGCACGCAAATTCGGCCCTGCATCCTCATGACCCCATCATCACCAATAACCACATCCCTGGCATCACTGCGACAGACCCTGTCCTGAAGAACAAGCAAATATGGATCATCATACTGACGTGATCTGATCTGATCATAAAGAGAAGACCGGGAGGCTACACAAGACAATACCCGCGAAGTCTCTGATAGATCCAATCTCACCAACTGACCTGCTAAAGCCTGAACATCAAGTGCTAAATGCCTCTCTTCTACTGGAAGGTAGTCTAAACTCCCCAAACTCTCCGCTCTACGACTCAGGGCATCGGCCACTACATTGGCCTTCCCCGGATGATATAAGATAGTGAGGTCATAATACTTGAGAATATCCAACCACCTCCTCTTACGCAAATTCAGATCCTTCTGCTTAAGCAGATGCTGCAAACTACGGTGATCAGTGAAAATCTCACAATGCACTCCATACAAATAATGACGCCAAATCTTCAAGGCGTGAACAATAGCTGCTAGCTCAAGATCGTGCACTGGATAATTCTTCTCGTGCACCTTCAACTGTCTGGATGCGTAGGCAATCACCCTACCGTCCTTCATCAAAACCGCTCCAAGGCCAACTCTCGAGGCATCATAGTAAACTATATAAGAACCTGAACCCGTAGGCAAAATCAATACCGGAGTTGTAGTCAAAGCTGACTTGAGCTTCTGAAAGCTCCCCTCACACTCCTCAGTCCACATGAACTGAGCACCTTTCTGGGTCAGTCTGGTCATAGGTGCTGCAATAGATGAAAATCCCTCTACGAAACGGTGGTAGTACCCTGCCAAACCAAGGAAACTGCGAATCTCAGTAGCTGATGATGGTCTAGGCCAACTCTGCACCGCCTCTACCTTCTTCGAATCAACCTGAATACACTCACTGGACACCACGTGCCCCAAGAATGCTACTGAATCAAGCCATAACTCGCACTTCAAAAATTTTGCATACAGTTTCTTCTCTCTCATGGTATGAAGCACAACTCTCAAATGTTGCTCATGATCCTCTCGAGATCGGGAATACACCAAGATATCGTCAATGAACACGATGATGAAAAAATCCAGATAAGGTCGGAATACACTGTGCATCAAGTGCATAAAGGTTGTTGGGGCATTAGTCAGCCCAAATGACATAACCAAAAACTCATAATGACCATATCAAGTCCTGAAAGCAGTCTTCGGGATGTCTGGCCCCCGAATCTTCAACTGATGATAGCCGGAATGCAAGTCAACCTTAGAAAATACTCTGGCACCCTGCAACTGATCAAATAAGTCATCTATACGAGGCAAGGGATACCGGTTCTTCACCGTAACTCTGTTCAGCTACCGATAATCAATACACATATGCATAGAACCATCCTTCTTCTTTACAAACAACACTTGTGCACCCCAAGGTGACACACTAGGCCGAATGAATCCCTTATCTAGGAGTTCCTGAAGCTGCTCCTTTAATTCATTTAGCTCTGTTGGTGCCATGCGATAAGGTGGAATAGAAATAGGCTGAGTGCCTGGCACCAGGTAAATACCAAAATCAATGTCCCTGTCAGGTGGCATGCCTGGCAGGTCTGCAGGAAACACGTCCGGAAAGTCACGGACCACAGGAACTAAATTAATAGCGGGAGTTCACCACTGACATCCCTCACAAAATCCAGATACGATAAACACCCCTTCTCAACCATATGTTGAACCTTCAGGTAGGAAATCACCCTACTAGGCACATAATCAGAAGAACCTCTCCACTCAACCCTCGAACATCCAGGCATAGCTAAGGTCACGGTCTTAGCGTGACAATCAAGAACAGCATGACACGGAGATAACCAGTCCATGCCCAAATCACATCAAAATTGACCATGCTGAGTAAGAATAAGTTCACTCGGGTCTCCAAACCCCCAATAGATATCTCACACAACCGATACACACGGTCCACAATAATAGTATCGCCCACCGGAGTCGACACATGAACAGATGTAACTAAAGACTCATGGGGAATATCCAGAAAATGGGCAAAATATGAAGAAACATAGGAATATGTAGAACCAGGGTCGAATAAAGTCAAAGAATCTCGGCAACAGACTGAGACAATACCTGCGATCACTGCATCGGAGGCTATAGCATCTGATCTGGATGGAAAGGCATACATATGGGCCTGACCTCCACTTGCTCGACCTCCCCTTCTAGGGCTGCCTCTAGCTGACTGACTACCACCTCTGGCTGCTTGGTGGGTGGTGAAGTAACTGGAGCTGAAGTCGAAAGTTGGCCCCTCAGCTGAGAAGGACCTCCAAGAAGATGAGGACACTGCCTCCTCATATGCCCGAATTCTCCACACTCATAACAGCTCCCTAGAGCTAGAGACTGCGACTGAAATGAACCCCTGGCACCAGAATGGCCATTAGGAGAACCATGCATAGAAGAACCCTGAGTTGATGGTGCTCGAGCTGTACTTTGGGCTGGAAGGGCACCGAATGAAGAATGGCCTGACTGAAAACCACGGGGACCATGCCCCGAAGATGCACCACTATAGGCTGGGCGGCCTGACCGAGAAGGCCTGAATGAACGGCCCCTGCTATGCGGAAACTGCCCCTAGAAGGAGCACCATAAGAACCACCCGATCCACGAGGCCTCTTAGCCTCCCTCTCTACCCGCTCCTGGCGGCAAACTGACTCAATATCTGGAGCAATATCAATAACCTGCTCGAGTGTAGCATCTGATACTCTCTCCTGGGTCATGAAAAGGCTGAGCTGATAAGTAAGGCCATCTACAAACCTCTTAATCCTCTCCCTGTCAGTAGGGACCAACTCGGTGGCATGACGAGCCAACTCTGAAAACCGCATCTCATACTACATCACTGATAGCTCCCCCTGATGCAGCTGCTCAAAATGCCTGTGCTGCTCCTCCCGGTGAGACTGGGGTACATACTTCTCCAAGAAGATAGTGGAGAACTGCTGCCAGGTAAGGGGTGCTGAACCAACAGGCATACGCCTCTCAAAAGACTCCCACCAAGTGAAAACAGCACCAAAGAACTGAAAAGTAGCAAATGATACCCCACTGGTCTCCAAAATCCAGCAGTACGCAGCATCATCTGGCACTTATCTAGAAAACCCTGGGCATCCTCGCCCTTACCACCACAGAATGTTGGAGGCTGTAGTCTACTAAACCTTTCCAGCCTATGTTGCTCATCATCTGGCATAGCTGGGATCACGAAGTCCTGAACTAGAGCAACCGGCTGGGCTGGAACCGCCCCCGGTGTCTGCGGGCCCTGAGTAGCCTGCTCAGGTGTCCAGGCAACTAAAGTATGACTGCCTCCCCCGGCCTGAGAAGTAGCGGCAACTGCCTGAACAAGGGTGGTACACACTATCAAGATCTGAGCCACGGTCTCCTGAAGACCTGGAATAACAATAGGCACTGCCGGTGCCTGAGCCTGTCCCGCTGGAGCATCTGCGGCGGGAACCTGATCCTGAGTAGTAGCGGGATCAACTGATACTGCCCTGGCTGCCGCACGGGCTGGCCCCCTACCTCTACCACAGCCTCGATCGCGGCCTCGACCCCTCTCTGGTCTAGCTGGTGGCTGATCCCCCTGATTGGTGGCGCGAGTCCTCACCATCTGTGAGAGAATGAAACAACAGAAGTTTAGATTTCCCAAATCAATCAAATGGCACGAAAGAATTCAAGAAAAATGAGATTGTTCCTAAGGGTTTTGTAGCCTCTCGAAGATAAGTACAGACGTCTCCGTACCGATCCGCAAGACTCTACTAAACCTGCTCATGACCGTTGAGTCCTATGTGACCTAGGCTTTGATACCAACTTGTCACAACCCCAAAATCCTAAGCCGACCGTGATGGCGCCTATCATGGAACTAGGCTAGCTAACCATTTTAGATTATCAATATATCCCATAATTTCCCAAATATTTAGTAGATTTTAAGAATAGTAGAATGGGATGAAACAAATACACACTATCCCAAACCTGGAGTCAACTGTCATGAGAATCTAAGACTGAAAATATAATGTACAACATAGTGACTTGCTACAACAAAAGTCTGAGATACAAAAGACCAAAAGAAACTATGATCTGAGGGAAGGAAAGGAGGTGAACTGGGGACGCTGAGCAGCTACCGCTATCCTCGAACAACTCCAAGCTCGTCCGAAAATCAACTAGTGAGATGGTTCGGTACCTGGATCTGCACACAGAGTTGCAGGGAGTAACGTGAGTACGCCAACTCAGTAAGTAATCAATGTAACTAAAAACTTGAGTGTAGTGACGAGCAATCTAAATCATGTAAATCCATATAATAAATAACAATGGAAATGAATAAATCAAGTCAGAAATATACAATTCCGAATATTTCATAAGAACTCCGATTTCTATTTAAAAATCTCGTAGGAAACTTTTATCCAACATTTAGTATCAGAGGCTCAGTGTAAAGAAGAGTGAAAAACAGCATTTTCATAAAATATAAGCCCCTCGGGCACAATATCATACACAATAAAGCCTCTCGGGCAAGCCTCTCAATCACTCGTGACTCCAATATCAGTATCTCCTACTCTCACTTAACACTCGTACTCAGTAAGTACCATGAACACACACAACAGCTGCGGCGGGCAGCCCGCTCCACTATATTTTTATATATATAATTATACTACTGCGGCGTGCAGCCCGATCCATATATATAACATATATTGTTGCGGCGTGCAGCCCGATATATATAATAATCGACTGCGCTCACTGGGGGTGTACAGACTCTTGGAGGGGCTCCTTCAGCCCAAGCGCTATATCTGTTGCGGCGTGCAGCCCGATCCAATATGTATATTGCTGCGGCATGCAACCCAATCCAATATGTATATTGTTGCGGCATGCAGCCCGATCCATATATAACATATATTGTTGCGGCGTGCAACCCGATCCATATATATAATCCATATTGTTGCGGCGTGCAGCTCGACCCACATATAATATATAACACATATATTGCTCCGGCGTGCAGCCCGTCCCATAACTATCCTCACATACTCGGCTCTCGGCCTGACTCAGTCACCCTCGTAATCCACTTAGGCAATTTATCTCAACTCATGGGACTCCGCCCCAAATAATTTTCAGAATTTTGAAAGCAGTGTGATAACATTGAAAATAACAACAAGTAGGAAACATGACTGAGTTTACAATTTACTAACAGGATAGTGGTAGAATAGTGTAAAAGTACCCCCTGAGGGTCTAAACAGGTTGGCACAAAGCCCCAAACATGGAAAATACCCCTGAGGTTCTAAACAGACCGCCACAAGGCCCCAGACATGGCTCACAGCCCATAAACAAATATAAACTTCTGAAAGACAAGATGTCGTAAGGTTTCAAATCAAATACGCGGCTTAATAGCCGCTACGGGATGGACCAAGTCACAATCCCTATCGGTGCACGCCCCCACGCTCGTCACCTAGCATGTGCATCACCTCATTTATCAACACAATAACAAATAACGGGGTGGCATACCCTCAGGTTTAGAGCTACAATCGTTACTTACCTCAAAACAGCCCAAAAGCTACTCCGCGATGCACTTGCACCTCAAATTGGCTCCCAAATGCTCCAAATCTAACCAAAATCAGGTTAGCATCATCAATATACGCTAACGGAACAAAACCCAATCGAAAGATACAAATTTTAACACAATTCTCGAAATTCGGCCAAAACCAAGCCTCGAGCCCACGTCTCGGAATTCAATAAAATTTACATTACTAGAATCATCATCCTCCCACGATTCTATACATACCAAAAACTCCACAATCGGACCATAATTGCCCACTCTAATCACTAAAAGAATTTCCAATATTCCTCCCCATTTTTCCCAACTTTTTCCACTTTAATTCTTCAAATTACAAGTCTAATCCGAAACAAAATAGCATAGAAACGATCATATGGTCCAGGAACTTACCTCCACTGAAGACCCCCAAATACCTTCTTTAATTTGCTCTCAAATAAGCTCCACCTGCATGCAACAATGGAAGAGTAACCAAAATTTTGCGGAGGCATTCTTTTATACTATTCTGCTCAGTTAATCCGCACTTGTGGACCTTTCCACGCACCTACGGACCTTTCGAAACACCAAAATCAACATGAAAACACCAAAATTACATCAAATTCAAGCCTATGAACTTTGAAACTTCCAAATTTCGTCAACGATGTCGAAACCAACCAAAAACACGTCTAATTGACCTGAACTTTTGCACACATATCCAAAATGACATACGAACCTGCTCCAACTGTTAGAGTTCCATTCCGACCCCTATAGCCTATTTTCCACTGCCGACCGGAAATCGCCAAAAACTAACTTTCGCCAATTCAAGCCTAATTCTATACTGGATATCAAAACTTTATTTTGAACACACTCCTAAGTACCAAATCACCTAACAAAGCTATCCGAACCATAAAATCCGCATTCCGAGGTTGTTTACCAATAAGTCAACTCTCAGTTTGACTTTTCAACTATTAGGCTACTTCAAGAGGCTAAGCGCCTCTGTTCTCACCACGACCACTCTGAACTCAAACCATGCGACCCAACACAGCATAAACAGGCTAGGCAATATATGATAAAGCATAAATGAGGGAAACGGGGTAAATCTCACAAAACGACCGCCCGGGTCGTTACAAAAAAGAACTTCAAAAAAGTTAGACTTTTCTCGACGATGAATTTTTTGGACAAATTTCTTGAGGGATTAAGGTCCAATGATAAAAACAATCAAAAATAATTTCTTTTTGTTTCTAGTTAGTTTTAGTTATATAATAATCCCCTTTGGTTTTTCTTTGTGCATTGGTTCTTTTTCAGGGGGTGTAACTTGAACCGGGTACACTTTTTTTATTTTTAGGATTAGATTTTTTTTCTTTTTTAGGAGTAGTAAAAGAGGAAGAAGAAAACCTTTGTGCGTTTCTTGATACTAGCATATTTAGGCTTGAGCTTGAGTAGTACTTTTCTCTAAGTGTTTGAGTAATGAATAAAATAGCAGACTTTCTGACACCTAAGCTCAGGCTTGTGACTCTGTATATACCTTATTGTTATTTTACCATTCGCTATGATCTTGCCTGTCTTAGAGTAGAATTAATCTATCTTGATTGATACTAGTGCCATGTGGGGTGAGGAGTTTTGACATATATTCCATGTTTTGCATCTAGTCTATAACTTTCCCTACATGTTATTGAAGCGAAATAAAACTGTTACTCTGTTTAGAAGATGGTAATAGGCTTTCTTTGATATGTCTTGTGAATTTTAACCTTTTTAGATATTGTACCAACAGTCAGCCCTTTGAGCCTGTAGCCTTTTGTTTGGAAGCCGTATTTTTGCATTGACTCTATTATTGAACCCCTAGTTTTTCACCCTACTTCTTTAAGCATTGTTGCTTAGACTTTAATATTAATTAATAAATTTGAAGAAATGGATGATTAAGTGAAAAATGGTGACCAGTGATAGCTGCAAAGTGATGAAAAGGCCCTCGTGAAAAGAATGTGACATGAAAAAAAAAGAGAATGAAAAGAAAAAAAAAATTTGAAGAAAAAGAAATTTTCTTGATATGAGGGAAATACTTGTGAAACAATTGATGAAGAGAGGGCTGAAAAATAAAATTAAGAGATGAAAATAATGGGTGAAAAAGTCTAAAAATGCAAAGTGCTGGAAGTGTAAGTCACTATTATATAGTTCTCCTACCCGTATCCAACATTACAACCCGTTAAAGTCCTATTTGATTCTATATGAGCATACTTAATTAGTAGAGATGTACATAATGGGCAAGCCTATAGTTCTCTGTGCATACATGTGAATTCGTTTATAAGTGCGAGAGTTGTTCTTTGATGCTAAGTCCTTAAATTATATGTATTCTTTGATTTGAGTGTATGGACTATTTATTCTTATGAGGGCACTGGTTTCATGATAGATAGGTGATGTTATTAGCTCTATTTGACAGAGTAGGTGAGAGGGCTTAAATTTGGTGAGTTAGAGTCCCTCTCTGAGGTTAGGAGGTTAGAATTTTATTGTTTGTTTGTGACTTGTATATCTAGCATGATGATCAGGAAGTGTATATCTAATGGTTTGAGTTGCTATATAGCACTAATTTTTTGTATCAACCGAAATGGTGGTGGTGCTAGGCTTGATTTATTGAGAGTGGTTTTAATGCTTACTCGAGGACGGCAGGAGTTTAAGTATGGGGTTGTGATATTCGACCAAAAATGCATATATTTACCCATTGTTGCCTCACATTCTAGTACTTCTAATCATATTTTGAGTACTAATTATATCACTTTGTGCTGAATATTATATTTTAACAATTTAGGAATAAAGCAGTGTGAAAATGAAGATATTTAGAGAAAAATTAAATAAAACACGAAAGAAAAAAAAAGAAAAAAAAACAAAGGGGGGACACCTATTGGTGTTTGTCCCCCCAAGTGTAGGACACTAAAAAGGGAAATCCAATTCAAGCGAAGAACGGAATTGAAAGTAAGCAAAATTGCAAATCGCTCATTGCCTCCGGCACCAGGGCCAGCGTGAGGCGTTGGCCTGGACCCTGAGTTGCAAGAATTTTTCATATTTCGTTCGGGACAAGGTTATTTTGGCCCTAGACCCCCCAACATGTATAAAAGCTAGTCTAAACCAAATTTGGATGCGATCTAACATACCTTAAAAGAGAATTCACGTAGGAGAACACACACCACGCTTGTAGGAGGCTTCCAACTAGTTTTTCTTCTCTTCCTTTAATTTTATAATTTATTAGTTCTAGAGTTTTGGGTGCTACATGAATGTTGTAGTTTGAAGCTTGAAATGTTCTTGTTACTTTATTGTATTAGTTTATTTATTTAATCTTGCGCTTAATTATTTAATTTTCTGATCACCAATTGAATACTATCTACGAATCTAGGATTGAAATCAGGAGACGGAATTTTAGATTGCAAATAAGATTGAATAGATCAAGATCTTGAACTCGAGCATCGAGAACGGATTTGCGGTTAGAATAGTGATATACCTAATCGCTTTGCTTAGTTGTTATACAGGAATTATTAATGTGTTCTTGTTAATCATAATTTCATAGGAATATAAGCGTTAGGTTAGCTTGAATAGGCGAGTAGTATTTCGGGAGAAGGGTACGAGCAATATTAACTCTATCAACCAATAAACTAGATAAACTAATTAGACGATTTAAGTGTAAAACTCAACGGGATTTTTAGCTAACCCATAGCTCTAGAATATTTTCTCCCATTTAATTCATCTCTAAGATTACAGACTTGTTTCCTTTAATTCCGAGTTTACTATTCTAGACTAGTTATAGTTAAATATTCATACTTTAGAAAAATGCTTGAATAGATTAATTGTCGTAGTTTAATTTTGTTGATAGTTAATCACAAGTCCTTGTGGGTACGATATCTGGACGAAATAGGAAAAATTCCTGCAACGCAGGATCCAGGCCAGTGCCTCACGTTGGCCCTGGCGCCGGCGGCAGTGAGTGATTTTCACTTTTGCTTGCTTTCAATTCCGTTCTTCGCTTGAATTGGGTTTCCCTTTTTTAGTGTCCTACACTTAGGGGACAAACACCAATGGTTTTCCCCCTTTGTCTTTTTTGTTTTTATTCTTTTTTTTTCTTCCACGTTATATTTAATTTTGCTCCAAATGTCTTCATCTTCACACCGCTTTATTCCTACACAGTTAAACATAATATTAAGCACAAAGTGATATAATTAATACTCAAAAGATGATTAAAGTACTAGAATGTGAAGCAAGAATGGGTAAATATATGCATTTTTGACCGAATATCAGCGACCTCGCAGGTGCGGAATATTCCTCACACCTGCACTCCCAGGCCATCTCCTTAAACCTCGCACCTGCGATGACTCCACCGCATCTCTGTGACCGCACATGTGGCCACACCCTCCGCAGGTGAGAAGACACCAGACTTCAGCAGCAACATCAACTCCCCAAATTCCAAGTTCCAATCCGTTTTCGATCCGAATCACACCCGAGGCCCCTAGAACCCTGTCCAAGCATACCAACAAGTTTGTCCACATAAAACGGACTTGCTCAAACCCTCGGAATGCATAAAATAACATCAAAACCTAAGAATCGCACCCCAAAACCAAATCAAATCAACTTATGAACTTCAAGTTCTTCAAACTTACTCCGAACGCGCCAAATCATACTTAAACTACTCGGAATGATACCATATTTTGCGTGCACGTCATAAATCACCATACAGAACTATTTCCAAGCTCAGAATCCCCAACGGACCTGGATAACACAAAAACCTACTCCAAATCAAACTTAAGGAACATGAAAACCTTCAATGCGCCAACTGTCAATATTAAGCGCGGAAACGCTCCCGCGTCATCTGAAACCCAATACGAACACACGCCCAAGTCCAAAATCTTCATACAAACCTATTGGGACCGCCAAATCCCAGTTCCGAGGTTGTTTACTCAAAATTTGACTCAAGACAAACTTAACCATTATGAGTTAGTATTAAGGAACTAAGTATTCTGATTTCAACCCGAACCCTTCCAAATCTAAACCAACCATCCCCCCAGGTCATAAAATAGTAAAAGCACATAGAGGGAGTCTTAATTAGGGGAACAGGGATTTAGAAAGAGAAACGAGCGGTCGGGTCATTGCACGGAAAGCTTATCACAGATGCGGGATGGAGTGGACTAGGGGAGGACCGTAGAAGCGGTCAACATTTTGCAGAAGCGAGCCACTGCCCGCAGAAGCGTGATTGTAGGAGCAGCTTCCTATACGCATTAGCAGATCTTCATGGCTTAAGTTAAATCCGCACCTCCGATGGAAATTCCGCAGGTGCGGAGCTGCAGATGTGGTTAAGGGCTCGCATAAGCGAGATCTCTAGGTAGAAAAGGGTGAGTTCATCTCACGACCCCAAATTCTAAGCCGGCCTTGATGGCGTCTGTCATGGAACTAGGCTAGCCAACCATTTCAAATTATTAAAATATCCCATAATTTCCCCAAAATTTAGCAGATTTTAAAAATATCGTAAAGAGATAAAACAAATATACACTTCCCCAAACCTGGAGTCAACTGTCATGAGCATCTAAGACTGAAAATACAATGTACAACAATGCTTTGCTACAACCAAAGTCTGAGGTACAAAAGACCAAAAGAAACTATAATCTGAGGGAAGGAAAGGAGGTGAGCTGGGGACGTTGAGCAGCTACCTCAATCCTCGGACAACTCCAAGCTCGTCGGGAAATCAACTAAAGAGATGTTCTGGTACCTGGATCTACACACAGAGGTGTAGGGAGTAACGTGAGTATGCCAACTCAGTAAGTAATCAATGTAACTAAAAACTTGAGCGTAGTGACGAGCATTTAAATTATGTAAATCCGTATAACGAATAACAGTGGAAATGAATAAATCAAGTCAGAAATCTATAATTCCGAACATTTCATAAAAACACCGGGTTTCCATTTAAAAATCTCGTATGAAAACTTTTATCCAACATTTATTATCAGAGGCTCAGTGTAAAGAAGAGTGAAAAACAGCATTTTCATAAAAATATAAGCCCCTTGGGCACAATATCGCTCACAATAAGGCCTCTCGGGCAAGCCTCTTAGTGACTCGTGACTCCACTATCAGTATCTCATGCTCTAACATAACACTTGTACTCAGTAAGTACCATGAACACACACAACTGCTGCGGCGAGCAGCCCGCTCCACTACATTTATATATATATAATTATACAACATAAACAGGCTAAGCAACATATGATAAAGCAGAAATAGGGGAAACAGGGCTAATCTCACGAAACGACCGGTCGGGTCGTTACATATGACGCACATGCTAGGTGACGAGCGTGGGGATGTGCACCAATAGGGATTGTGACTTGGTCCATCCCGTAGAGACTATTAAGCCGGGTATTCGATTTGAAACCTTATGATATCCTGTACTTTAGAAATTTATACTTGTATCTGGGCTGTGAGCCATGATTGGGGGCTTGTGTCGACCTGTTTAGGCCCTTAGGGGTATTTTTCATGATTGGGGCCTTGTGCCGACCTGTTTAGACCCTCAGAGGGTACTTTTACACTATTTTACCACTATCTTATTAGTGAATTATGAACTCAGTCATTGTTTCCTAATTGTTGTTATTTTTACTATTATCGCACTGCTTTGAAAACTCTGAAAAGTATTTCGGGCTGAGTCCTGTAAGTCGAGATAAATTGCCCAAGTGGCTTGTGAGGGTGACTGAGTGAGGCTGAGAGCCGAGTATGTGAGAATAGTTATGGGACGGGCTGCACGCCGCAACAATATATGTGTTATATATTATATGTGGGTCGGGCTGCACGCCGCAGCAATATAGACTATATATATATGGATCGGGCTGCATGCCGCAACAATATATGTTATATATGGATCGGACTGCACGCCGCAACAATATACATATTGGATCGGGTTGCACGCCGCAACAATATACATATTGGATCGGGCTGCACGCCGCAACAGATATAGCGCTTGGGCTGAAGGAGCCCCTCCAGGAGTCTGTACACCCCCAGTGAGCGCAGTCGACTATTATATGGACCGAGTTGCACGCCGCAGCAATATATGTTATATATATGGATCGGGCTGCACGCCGCAACAGATATAGCGCTTGGGCTGAAGGAGCCCCTCCAGGAGTCTGTACACCCCCAGTGAGCGCAGTCGACTATTATATGGACCGAGTTGCACGCCGCAGCAATATATGTTATATATATGGATCGGGCTGCACGCCGCAACAGATATAGCGCTTGGGCTGAAGGAGCCCCTCCAGGAGTCTGTACACCCCCAGTGAGCGCAGTCGACTATTATATGGACCGAGTTGCACGCCGCAGCAATATATGTTATATATATGGATCGGGCTGCACGCCGCAGCAGTATAATTATATATATATATAAATGTAGTGGAGTGGGCTGCTCGCCGCAGCAGTTGTGTGTGTGTTCATGGTACTTACTGAGTACGGGTGTTATGTGAGAGCATGAGATACTGATAGTGGAGTCACGAGTGACTAAGAGGCTTGCCCGAGAGGCTTCATTGTGAGTGATATTGTGCCCGAGGGGTTTATATTTTTATGAAAATGCTATTTTTAACTCTTTTTTACACTGAGCCTCTGATAATAAATGTTGGATAAAAGTTTTCCTACGAGATTTTTAAATGGAAATCGGTGTTTTATGAAATATTCGGAATTGTAGATTTCTGACTTGATTTATTCATTTCCACTGTTATTCGTTATACGGATTTACATGATTTAAATGCTCGTCACTACACTCAAGTTTTTATTTACATTGATTACTTACTGAGTTGGTTTACTCACGTTACTCCCTGCACCTCTGTGTGCAGATCCAGGTACCGGACCATCTCGCTAGTAGATTTTCGGACGAGCTTGGAGTTGTCCGAGGATTGAGGTAGCTGCTCAGCGTCCCCAGCTCACCTCCTTTCCTTCCCTCAGATTATAGTTTCTTTTGGTCTTTTGTACCTCATACTTTGGTTGTAGCAAGGCATTGTTGTACATTGTATTTTCAGTCTTAGATGCTCATGACAGTTGACTCAAGGTTTTGGGGAAGTGTGTCTTTGTTTTATCTCTTTCTGATATTTTTAAAATCTGCTAAATTTTGGGGAAATTATGGGATATGTTAATAATTTGAAATGGGTGGCTTGCCTAGTTCCATAATAGGCGCCATCACGGCCGGCTTAGGATTTGGGGTCGTGAAAGTTCAAGGGTTTTCATTCATTCTTCATCTGTTTAACTAGAGAGCTCGGTTTGTGACGATTATGAGAGAGATTTTCAAGGAATCATCGAGGTAAGTGATTCTAACTCAGATTTGGTTATATTATACATAAATCCATAGTTGGTTTTGTCATTTAATTGTTTTGAGTTGGAAAATTTGGGGAAAATTTGTGAAACCTCATAGACTATATTTTGAGGACTAAAGGTCGATTTGAGATCAAAATTGAGTAAATTTTGTATGGTTGGACTCGTTAGCAAATGGGTGTTCGGATTTTGTAAGTTTGGTCGAGTTCTGAGATGCGGGGCCTAGAGTTAAGTTTTTGAGTTGACTATTTTGTTTTTTTAAGGATTGCAAGTTCATTGTCCAGAACAATTTCCTATGATTTATATTAATGGTATAAATTTATTTTGGCTAGATTCGAGGCGTTCGAAGTTGGATAATTGCGGAAAAAGCTAACTAGCGGATTGAGTTAACGTGTTTTGGGGTAAGTGTCTTGCCTAACTTTGTGGTGGAAAAATTACCCCTTATGATTGGTGTTGTTTTGTGTTAATTATAGTACGTGAAGGCCGTATACACAAGTTGACGAGAGGGTATATGGGCTAAATGTGGTAATTGACAAGTTAAAGTCATTTAGATTCTTTTCATGCCTTCAATTGAATTTTCATAACATGTTATCCTAATCATTGATATTCTATCCTTACGCGATTTCCTTGACATTGTAAATACTTGTCTCATCTCCTACTTTTTAATTACCTTTACATGCTTATTTGAAGTTATTGTTCTCACATTTCCTTGTTAATTTTTTAACTGTTGAGTTACCTCACTTGAAGTTGTGATTTCTTGGAATATCTTATTGTTGATTTATGGTGTTGAATTTATAAAGACCATGATTCACATTGAGGTAATGTTGTAAATTATTGAAATCCGTTCTTGTTGAGATATATTGTGATATTGATACGCATGTGGTGGTATAAGGATCGGGTTGATACACATGCGGTGAGATAAGGTGGGCTTAATACGCATGTTGCTAGTAACAGAACTACTTGAAGCCACGTAGTGTGATAAGGTGGGCTAAAACGTGGGTAGCTATTTCGGGAAATTTATTTTTAAAACTAAATATAAGGCTCCCGCGGTGATATAAGGAAAGATTGTGATTTGATTTGTGAAATGAGACTACGAGGCGGTACCTCAGTAGTGATTCTTGTTGATACCTTTCATTTACATCACTTGTGTTTGTTTGCATAATTTCCTAGGCATTCTTATTATGTGTTTCTTTTGTGATGTCTTAATTGCCTTAGTCTCAATGTAGTTATTCTTGTTATATTTCTTCCTTGTATCATTTTCATTATTTTCATTATCATACTATGCTATACCAGTTTAGTTTCTTTATTTGCTCCAGTAGGTGTCTTGACCTGACCTCGTCACTGTTCTATCGAGGTTCGGCTTGATACTTACTGGGTACCGTTGTCGTGTACACATACTATGCTTCTGCCCATTTTTTTCCATATCTAGGTACTTCATACCAGGCTAGGCATCCGTGAGGTGAGCTTGGATTGGAGACTTCAAGGTATACCTATCGGCATACGCATGCCTCGGAATCACCCTCTATCTAGTTTCTACTTCATTTTCATTTTCAGTTTATAGATATTGTTTTTCGCCCCCCTTTTCTCGCGAAATCGGGTTTTGACATGTGACAACTCTTTGAAATGAAGGGTAGAGTGTTAAAAGAGAAGAGTCACCATCTGACAACTTTTAAGGTGTGTTAGGGCACCTAGTTGTAAATAAGTCTGTTTGACTAGTCAACGTCACCAAAGATCGAGTAAGGGCTCAAATTTCCTCAAAGAGAAGGTGTTAGGCACTCTTCGAGGTCCACAACTGTGGGTCCCGGCCGATTTTAAGACTATGTGGATTATGAAATTAGGCTAGATGATCATATAAACAAAAGGGAATATAAAGGTCGAAGAATTTCATTAGAACACGGATGAGAATTGGTACAAGTATACGAGGATACAACTTTGATGGTCTATATTAAACGACTGAGTATGAAGAGCAAATATATAAATGAGGGAGGGTCCTAAGTTTTTTAGCCTAAAGGATCACCTCGTGCAACATAAATAATACTTCGCAACTCCTTTTAGATAGGAGTTGCTCATATTATTCAGCGAGCACAGACTATCATCTCCTGCTACCCAATTACTATGTTGAAGTTGTTTACCTAAAGCATTCTAATTAGATTCTAAGTCGTGTCCAATGCGTGCACGACTCGTCCAATGCCTATGATCCATGAGGCTTTGGACCTCTATTTGGGTGGTTCTAGACTCACTTAGTTTGCTAAAAAATGATGAAAACTAATCGCGCATACAAAACAAATAGGACTGCACATAACAGCAAAGAGTGGATCATATTATCCTCCGCACATAAACAAAGAAGCACGCAGACTGATTTTCAGATTAACACGCTCTCACAATTAAGATGAATTTGGGTTGTTAAATCCTATTAGACAAGGAGATCCATTTTCACCTTATCTATTCATACTTTGCGTGGAACTATTTTCTCGAAGTATTAATATTGCAGTAGACCACAACCTATGGATTCCAATCACCCTACATAGGAAAGCTCCTCCAATCTCTCATCTATTCTTTGCGGATGACATAATTTTGGCATCCAAAATAACTAATAACAGTTGTCATACTATTATTGATCATCTCAACTACTTTACCAACTTATCAGGCCAAAAAATTAATTTTGCTAAGTCAAAAATCTTCTTTTCAAAAAACTGCTCAACTAATCACAAATCTTTCATACTAAACTCATTTAATATGGTAGAAAGGATGCACTTCGGCAAATATTTAGGTTTTTCCCTTTTTCATACAAACCTACGAAAAGAGACTTCAAGTATATTTTAGATAATTTTAAAAATAGACTTGCAAGATGGAAAACAAATCATCTAACTCTGGCAGGGAGAGCGACTCTCATAAAATCTACCCTAAACTCCATACACAATCACTTGATGCAAATCATTGAACTACCAGCCTATGTGCTTAATAGACTAGAAAAATACCAAAACAAATTCCTATGGGGCACCACTGCACAAAAAAAGTGCATGCATATGATTAAATGGGAATCATCACAACACCCAAATCACAAGGAGGCCTATGTATACAACAACTTAAGGCCAAAAACCTATCACTTCTCGCTAGTACAACTTGGAGATTATTTCAAAACCAAAGGGCCCAATGGGCATCCCTTCTTCTCTCCAAATATGGTCTAACATGCACATCAAACCCCAGAACTTCTATAATATGGAAAAGTCTAGTTATGGGATGAAGCGTATGCCAAAAGGGGTTAGTCTGGCAGGTCACACAAGGAACTCATATTAACTTTTGGCACGACAATTGACTAGATCCTAGCCTTAATATTCGTAATCTCATACATAGGCCATTAACAGAACAAGACCAAAATCTTACTGTGGCACATGCACTCAACATTATAGGAAATTCTAACCTAATCATGTCCGCGAATGTGCCTACATCAATACTCCAAAGGATAACGCAATACTATATACCTGCTTACTCAATTCTCCCTGATCGTCTCATCTGGGGACACACATTATCGAACCTCTTCTCCGTTAGTTCTTGCTACAAAATGATAACAAAATCCAACGAATTACCCAATCACCATGGGTGGATATGGCAACTGCGTACATTACCAAAAATTAAAATATTTGTATGGTTGCTGAGTCACCAACGACTACCAACACAACATTACCTACATAGACTAGGAATCATTCCTTCCAATATGTGCACTATATGTCAACAAGAAGTAGAAACTATTCCCCATATTTTCTTCACATGTGTCAACGCTCAAAAATGTTGGCTAGAGATACAACTAGGACCTTTAATCCAAAAAATACCTTACAATGACACACCTCCTCATGTTTGGATCATGAAGCTAATTATGCTAGATAGACACAATTTCTATAAATCTATACCCCCATCATACACTTATTCCTTTATACTTTGGCATTTATGGAAAACTCGCAACAACAACTGTTTTGAGAATGTTAAAAACCCCTCCCAACCCTCAATTATTTATAATCAAGCCTCTGAATTGTATTACCTAACAAATTCTATTAAGGTCAAGAACTCAGTAATCCTACTAAAGCTCAAATGGGATCCCCCACCAAAATATGTTTTAAGCTTAATATGGACGGGGATATAAAACATCCTTACACACATGCAAGTTTTGGTGGAATTATCAGAGACGACAAAGGAAATTGGATAATGGGATATGCAGGTAATATAGAAGTCACATGCAACATAGAAGCGACTAGAGTGGCACACACTGAAGTAGTGGGTCTGTTGCGTGGATTGCAACTAGCCTTAGCTTATAACCTTACACCACTGGAAATTAATTTGGATACTGCGCAGGTAATTGCAAATCTACGTAACACATCCACAAAATTTTCACATATACCCAATAACTGTAGGTACCTGATCCACCAGTTGGTGATCCACTACTACAACATGCTTACAGGGAGAAAAACACCGTTGCTGACCAGCTGGTCCATTTTGGCATGGAACTAATGGGGACTGACATCACTTTTTTGGAGCAACCACCACATTTTGTTATGCAAAACCTACAAGCTAAAAAGCTGGGTCTTCGACGAAGACGATATATTAGTAATAGTTTTCCAGTAGCACCTTATGCAACATCTTTTTGTCAACCGTCCAATGAAGCTTCGTCGAGTCGGACTAACTGTAATAGTAATTCCCTAGGGTTAGATAGTAGTATTTTCCCAAGGATAGATAGTACTAATAGTTTGTATGTTTGTAACTCTGCACCATCCATGCAGCACCCTGTAATGCATCTTAATTAATAAAAATAGTCTTTTAAACCAAAAAAAAAAACTATCTTTTGGTTGTGTTAGAGAGCCAAATCTAATCTATAAAATATGATATTAAAAGAGACAAAAATTACCTCTGAAAAGATTCGCATACAGATATCTCATGTTCCAATGTCGTGAATATAATAAAACTATTTATATAGAGGTAATATATATGTTTCATACGTGGGATTGTTATAGGTTTCGAATAGGGTTGTGCATAATTTGGTAAATATCGAATTATCGTACCGAAATCGAACATTTTGGTATTCAGTATTCCATATTTTGGTATTCAGTATGGTATTTTATTTATGTTTTTAAAAAAATTAGTATTATGTATGGTATTTGGTATTTTAAAATGAAATACCAAAATACCGATACCATACCGAAATATATATTATATTACACAATACACATTTTATTAATTATAACTTAAATGTAAGAAATCTATAATTTTACTTTCCTTTATTCTCTAAGTTCATCAATTAACTCTAAGCAAGCAACAAGATATTTCTGTATGGCGTTGGTTTTCATGGGGAAAACGACAATATAGCCACCACAGGGATCAAAGTACCTCAGGCTGGCCTCGAGGGAGTACCTGTTGCAGATCCCATCGACGTTAGTTCCCATGTCGCCCTAAATACAAATCTGGGCGTCAACCCCAAGAATAGCGTCCGCAGAGACGTTCGACCAGCTGGTCAAGATACACAGGGCGGCAAAGACGGCGGAGTCAGCCTTCGACTAATATTTGAAATGTTGCATGCTCAACAAGATGCCATAGCACAACTCCAAAATCAAAACCCCGCACCAAGTAGGGTTGAACTCGAGCCCTCACTAGAAGTTGTTCACAGGGCCGAACCAGTACCGGAGAGGTCAAACGTGAATGAATCGGGGACTGACCCCACCATTATGAAAATGCTCGAAGAGCTTACAAAGCAAATTGAATCGGGGGAGAAAAAGATTGAAGAAAATGACAAAAAGGTAGAAACGTATAACTCCCTAGTTGATCAAATTCGGGGGACACCACCGATTCTGAAGGTTTTGGATTCGAAGAAGTTCATGCAAAAATTCCCCCCAAGTGCGGCTCCTAAGCCCATTTTGAAGAAATCTGCATGCCAGAAATACCCAAGTATAATGGAACAACTGACCCCAATAAGCATGTCACTTCTTAAATATGCGCAATAAAGAGGAATGACTTAGAGGATGATGAGATTTAGGTAAGGCACATTGGCTCCAATCGGTTCAGGGACTCTAACTGAATCCCCCTCTTGGACCCTGTCAGATCGAGGCAGAATATTTCTAGCTTCGACCGATCTGTTGGCCTTTTGACCCTCGGTATTAGCTCGTGCTCGAGCCACCAGATCAGAATCATCTTCCTTTTGTTCTTCTTCTTCTTCCGCCTCTCTTAGGCTTACGTGCCGCTCTCTTCTTGGGCTCTAACCCCTCGGAGGTCGAGGTCCTTTTCCTCTTGCTCTCCTTTGTCGGCTTCCGGACAAGGAGTGAGGTTTCTTCTTCACAAGACGGGGCCTCATGATGGAATCTTTTCCGAGACCTGCAAAAAAAGGAAACCGATTAAGCTCGGAAAGGCGTTTTAGTAAAGCATCAAATACAAGGACGGGACTTACCATGATTTTTAGCCTCCCACCGCCCTTTGATAGATCGCGCCATGTGCGCTCAGCCTATGACGATGTCGAGACCAGGCTCCTGACCAGCTCTCAAGGTGAGGGACCGCACCCGACATCCAAGCAGCAGCTACACCGAGAAAAAATGATGATAAGGAAAAATGAAGAAGTAAAAATGACAAACAGGAACTAATAATGGAATCATACTTACGTTTCACATTCCATCTCTGAGGAAACGACATGCTCTCGACCGGAATCAGGTTCGAGGTCCTCACTCGGACAAACCGACACATCCAACCTCGATCTTTATCTTCATATATGCTCGAGATGAGTGTCTTGGTAGCCTGGCGTTGAAGCTTTATTAGCCCACCTCGGTGAAGTCGGGGGGCTATACAACCTTATAAGGTAATCGAGGGTGAAAGGGAGCCCGTCGATTTTGCTCACAAAGAATCGAAGCAATATTACAATCCTCCAGAAAGAGGGGTGGATTTGTCCGAGGTTTACTTGGTACTTTCTGCAGAAGTCTACGATGACTGGATCGAGGGGACCCAACGTGAAAGGGTAAGTGTAAACACTCAAGAACCCTTCCACGTGGGTAGTGATATCTTCTTCAGGGGTCGGTATCACGACTTCTTTATTTTCCCAGTTACAGTCTTTCTTCACTTGTTTGAGGAAACTCTCGGATATCGAGCATATGTATCTCGATACCGGCTCGCATTGGCCGGGGACCGATGAGATTTTCTCGATTTTAAAGTCAGAACTAATAACACACCCCCCGGGAACACACTCCTCGGGACGTGGCCCCACCGTTGTTTTCTCATCGGTCTACCGAGATGAGGTGGCATTTTCTTGTTGTGGAACAGTTTTAGACGTTTTCGCCATTAGGTTTTGAGGGAAAAGAAGAATGGAGATGATAATATTTGGTGTTTTAGAAGGGATCAACAATGGAACTTAAAGATTTGAAGGTGAAAAATGCAGAGAGCTTTGAAGAGTAGAGCAGAAGAGATTGAAATTAAAGTTTGAAAAAATGGAAAAGTGACCTATTTATGGGTTTCACGGCGACGGTTCAAAGCTGGTAGTGGCCGACCGTCAACTGACACACATTAAATACATGGGAAACTGTACTGACGGGACATTTCGGCCACCTCTGTCGTTTACATCACGGTGATGACGTCATGAAAAATCGAGTAAAGATCGAAGACTCAATTTGTTTCTTATTATTGTACTCCAAAAAATGAGGGGACTATCTGTATACGGTTAAAACCGGGATCACCCGATTTTGTTGATTAACCGAGAACAGGATGGTGGGCCAAGGATCCACCCTGTGTTATATTAGACCGAGACATAAAGGTGCGACACCGAGCTTGGGATTCGAAGTACCAATCGAGATCGAGACCAGTAATGATCGAGACCAAACAGGATAAACATTGAGCAAGACCGAAGATATCATACTAACGGGAAGCCGATATATGCGTGACCGGTCGAGGATCGTGGCAGAAATCTTGGAACGGATCAAATCAAGAACGATTATTTAGCCAATCATGGGTTTTCCTTAGTATTTAGAATTATACCATAAGTAGAATTCCTCTACTATATAAATGGGGGTTCTAATCATTTGTAATTATCTAATTATGGCATCAAAGCAATATAACACTTTTCTCTCTTAAATTTTCTTGTTCTTCAATTCAGAGCATATTTCTTAACTATATTTTCAGCCGGTTCGAGGGCGATCTAGCTCCAGGGCCAAACTGCATTTATATACCGGTTTGCTTTATTTTATAGTCAATTTCTAGCATTAATTATCATATTGTCAATTTGTGCTAGGTGCAATCACATATCCTTAAAATCCATTTATAAGTTTAATTGTTATCCGATTTTAATGGTAAACAACTTTAATTAAGAATATACCTTCTATGACTATGCACTAGTTAGCATTCAAACTGAATAAACCGAATTTAGCGAACCGAATAAACCGAAATCGAAAGAAGAAAAATCGAACCATACGAATTTAATTAGGTACGGTATTGGATAGCATTTTACGAAACCGAATACCGAAGATACCGAACCGAAATGTCTAAATAATGTACCGTATCGACCGAGGAACACCCCTAGTTTTGAATGTGAGATTCTACTATTGTTCCGTGTAATTTTCCAGGTAGAAGTAGTATAGTATTGGAACATTACATTTGGTTATTTAAAAGAATTTTATTATTAGTTGGTATCAAATTCCTAAATATTAGGTAAATTATTATTAGATTACTATTTTATCCAACATGAAACCATTTTTTTAATAAAATATTTAAGGGTATAAAAATTGATTAATATTTTAAGAATATTTTAGTCGTTCAACATTTAGCGCGTGAAATATATATATACATAGATAGATATAGATAATAAATAGATAAATCCTTTTGTGTTGGCGTAATGTACATCACGAAACTATAAATATTTCAACACGAAAGTATAAATAGCCCCAGTCCAAACAAGGGTGATATCTCCGAAGCGTCTGTCTGGTTTCCCAAGAAAACAGAGAACTCACGAAACCACAAACCCTCTCTTATCGCCTTCTTCCTTCCTCCCGCAAACTCAACCCTTATACAAATTCACCGACAACAGACAAGATCCGGTAATTTTACTCCGTTTTTTCGAACTTCTTCCGATCGAATTCCGGTATAACTGATTAATTTCTCTCTTCAATATTCAGTTTTGTCTATGAATTTTTTGGTATACAAGATAACCCTAGATATAGAGAAAGTTGATATTGGAATGTTATTTTGTAGGTTGAAGTGTTGTCGTAGCTAGCTAGTGAACGCTAGCTTTATACACATCAGCTATTAGCTGAAAACCCTAGATTTTGTTTCTCCAAATTATTGTTTATTTTGCTGTTTGCTGTTTGGGATTTTATTTTATTGCTTTAATTGTGTATGTTCTGCTGTAAGTGCTTACTTTTGTGGTATTCTTGGTTCTCGGATTGATTTTTCTTTTTTAATATACTCAATAATGCTTAAGTTCTCATTTCTGGCTGGAAGGAATTCGCTTTTGGGTGAATTAGTTCATTTATAGTACTGGAGTTGGGGCAGGAAACAACTAGCTTGGGCTTGAGGCTTTAGTTGATTTGATTGTTAATAGGACTACTTCCCTGTTCCCTCCCTATTGTTTGAAGTTGTCTAATAGCTAGCTAGTAAGTTCCCTCTTTATACTTATCAGCAATTAGCTGAAAAACTCAGGATTCTGTTTCTCCAAATTAGTATTTTCTTTAACAAACACGGCGTAGTATTTTTTTTAACAATTACGGCGAAGTATACTTCCCCAACCAATTATAGCCTATATTCTTTTTTTTTTGTCCTAATTTAGCTTATTTTGTAGATAATTTGAAACCTCTTTTCACCTATTAACATTGTAATTGTATTAAGAAGATCTGAGTTAGAAACTGTTTGAGGTGATATTCATGTTTATCATCACAAATTTAAATATTGTAGCAAGAACTAAAGTGAAAAATTAAAAATGTCATGGTTGGGATTTTTAAAATCTTGAAGAACTCATAAATGGGCTTTGTGATTTGTTGAAGTTTTTGACAAATTGAAGTTTGGTGTGTGCTGGGATGTCATTTTGAAGTTGTGGTTCAAATTTGAAGCTATTCGGTGAAGATTTGAGCTATTTGGTGATTGTGAGTTAGAAGTTCTTAGGAGACAAAAGCTAGATTTTGTATACAACATTATATGAAATTATGCAATATTATAATGAGTGGATAAAGTTGTATACCTGGTGCAAACACTGTTTCAAAAAAGTAATGGGCTATGAGGTTGTGAACTTAAAAACATGGTGTACAATATAGTGTGTTGGGTTATACTTTTGTGCAAATCTCTTTTTCTTTGGGGTATGCTATTTGGGTTTTCTTTTTATAGATTTGATTGTGTAATGTTGCATATTTTTTGTGGTATTTTTTGTTATGTTTTTTTTTTCTTGATGGTGTCCAAACCCACTTGTGCCCACCTTACTGTTCTATCGGGTACATGTTATCTCCCACCAGGTATCGAGTAGGTAACTCTGTCAACTCATGTTTAAATAGATAGGCATAAATCACCTATTGCTTTTTCTTTAAACTAGTAAAAAGAGAGCTTGGGGCATGTAAAAATGCTCCCAGGGGAAAGACTAAATTTTCCTAGTCTTTCTTTTCAATCTAACTACTTTTTCGGGGGTTATTCCGGCAGCATAGCTGGTTTCCAATCAGGCTCACCAACATTCTTGGTATTAAATTCTCTTTAGTAGACATGGCGATAACACAATTTACTTTGCAGTGGGATTTGAGTCCTATGATATCAGTAGAAGTGCCAATAGAGGTGAGGAGTGGTACAAATGGACAGAACGTGGTCGGAATCTTATTAGAAGAACAACCTTTAGCCTGAGGAGACCTTGAAGGAAGCTTCAAAGGTTAAGGGGAATTATGTGAAGAGATGGAAACTTCATGATCACTCATCAGAAGTTTTCTGTGCTAGAAACTTCAACAGATATGACCATTATGTAACAATCATTAGCATTCAAGGAAGCAGGAGATATGTTATAATCATTCCTGAAGTGGCATTCAATACATGGTGGCTGGATATTGCACTAAAGATTGAGAGGTTCATTAATTACAAAGGTCATTTGTTAGTTACAAATGTTTCCGAACGTACCGAGGAAGGCCTTCTCTATTCTGACACTATCAGAAAGTATAAATGGTCATCTAGAGACATTCAAGAAGCTACAATTCACGCAATAGGAGGCATTATACACATCGAGGGTGGAAGCAGCTCAATTCAAAATGATCTTCTTGAACGAAGTATGGTGGGGAGCCTCTTAGAAGATATTTTCGATATCCCAACCCTGTCGGAAATTCGTCGATGGGCCAGCAGCTCTTGGAAACGGGCACATGGAACTAACATATACGAGATGGGTCGCAATCGTTTTCTCTTTGAATTTCCTTCTAAGGAAATTGCAGAGCACATGATGAGAGGTGTCTGGTTTTGGAAAAAACACAAACCCAACTGGTGGTCGCCAATAGGTGATTCTGTCACAAGAAAAGAAAAGGTGAATCATGGCTGGATTAGATTGGTATGGCTTCCTCTTCATCTATGGTCCCAAAAAGTTTTCAAGGAAGTTGGAGACTACTGGGGTGGCTGGATTCAAACTGAAGAGGAAACGGAACTGAGAAACCACTTGAAATGGTCGAGGTTGAAGGTTAAAGGAGATGGCGATGCAGTTCTGAAAATAGTAAAGGTGGAGTTCGAAGGAATCATCTCGGAAATTCAGATTTTGTGCGAAGCTCCAGTAAGAACCAGTAAGGGAGCTGTTGGAGGCGAGAGGCACACGGACCCGTGGGTAATCGAAGAACCATCTCATTCAGGGGGGCTCAAGAAAAGTTAGATCTGACAGGACACGTGGGTTCTTCAAAAGTGGCGGAGGCACTGAGTAGCTTTAATTTAGAGTCTTCACGTGGGGTCTCACGTGTCATAGGGCTATCAGTTCCTATTTCTAATGAGCGTCAAGTTTTTAAAATAAAATCTTTGGGCTCAAATTTTTTGACCCAAAGTATTTCAGAAATTAATGCCCAGAGGGCTGCTAACATAGAGCCCAGGCCTGGCCCACGTCAGGAAGAGATTATGGCCAATAATTATACACCTCTGTTTGAAACTCAGTTAACGAGTTATGAAGAGCTGATTTCTACGAAAGAGAATCAAAGAGAAATTGAAGAAGGGGTAGATGTCCAACAACATATGATCGAGGAGGAAGATGCTGTGACAATCTTCAAAGAAACAGGAAGTCAGGAGAGAGAAAATCTGGGTTTCAGCAACAAACACATGCAATATTCAGAGGTGGAAATATCCGTGGGTTGGGTAATTGAAGTAGCTACTCCTCTAAATTTACAGAGTTTAGAGGAAGAGAAGGACCCAGAATTTGAGGCCTCAATTTGGGTCTACCAGAACATAATCAATGCTGGGAGGTAGTGAAAAAGGAAGTAGTAGCTGTAATCCACAATTTGCATGAGCAGGGTGTGTTTGAAAAGAGGGGCAGACAGATAATGGATGCCATTTTAATCGCCAATGAATGTGTAGATGCAAGATTGAAAAGCAAAGAGCCTGGAATATTAGGCAAACTGGACATAGAGAAGACATACGATCACTTAAATTGGAACTTTTTGTTGGAAACTCGGACTAAAATGAGCTTTGAGGATAGATGATTAACTGGATAAAATTTTGCATCAGTACAGTAAAGTTTTTAATTTTGGTTAATAGTTCATCCGCTGGTTTCTTCCCTTCTCAGAGGGGTTTGAGGCATTTGAGGCAGGGAGACCCTTTATATCCTTTTCTCTTCATCATTACCATAGAAGGATTGAATGGTATGTTGAAAACTGCCCAATTAAACAATTGGATAAGGGTTTTTAAGGTAAATGCTAGGGCAGACAGCAATTTGGAGATATCCCATCTACAATATGCCGATGACACTATTGTATTTTGTGAGGCTGAAGTGAACTGAAAGTGTTAAGGGCATTTTTTGTCTTGTTTGAAACTACATCAAGTTTTATGTATCTAGTTAATAATGTAAGTGAGGTGCAATACTTGTTTGGAATTCTTGGAGGTAAAATAGGGGAGCTGCCGACAGTCTATCTAGGAATGCCATTGGGGGCAAAAACAAATCAAAAGGGATGTGGAATGGTGTTGATAGAGAAATGTCAAAAGAAGTTGACTAACAGGAAGAGTCCGTACCTATCATTGGGGGTAGATTAATTCTGATTAACTCTGTATTAGATGCTATGCCTACTTGCATGATTTCCCTGTTTCCGATTCCTGTGAATGTGGCGAAGAGGATAAATGCTTTAAGAAGGAACTTCTTGTGGGAAGGGAACTGTATTAAGAAGAAAATACTTTTAGTCAAATAGAACTCTCACAAAAAGGATGGGGAGTTGGGAATAAAGAACTTGAGAACTCAGAATCAAAGTTTGATGATGAAGTGGTTATGGAGATTTGCCGAAGAACAATCCTTATGGAAAGAGGTGATTACGGAGAAGTATGGTATGAATGGTAAATGGACAACCAAATCAGTGAATGGGCCTTATAGGGTTAGTCTATGGAAATCCATCAGGAATCTATGGCCTAAATTCATGAACAAAACAAGTTTCAGTGTAGGAAATGGCATAAAGATATCCTTTTGGAAGGATAACTGGTTAGGGCACTTTGAGTCAAATGTTTCCTGACATCTACATCCTCAATCAGCAACAAGAAGCAACAATAGGAGAGGTATGGAATATGCAAGTGTGGAATCTTACTTATAGAAGATTATTAAATGACTGGGAGATTAGTAGACTAACATAATTCTACAATGTTTTAGAACAGTTTAAAGGAATTTCAAACTCTGAAGACTCTTTGAATTGGCAAGGAAATAAAATTGGGAAGTTCTCTATTAGATCAGCTTATAATGAATTCAGCCTTTCCATGAACCAGGTTGGTGGTTGGCCACGGAAACTGATTTGGAAAGTTAAAATTCCAAGGAGGCAAGTGTTGACACAGGACAACCTAGTCAAGAGAGGATATCAATTATGCTCTAAATGCTAGTTGTGTGGAGAGGAGGGAGAGACAATTAGTCATCTTTTTTTACACTGTAGGTTGACTGCTCAACTATGGAGAATTTTTATCAACTTAAGGGGTATTATGTGGACTACCAAGAAAAATTCCTGAAGTTCTTGCATGTTGGAATAGAGATGGTAATTTGTCCAATCAGAGGGAGGATTATCCATGCTTGCATCTGGTGGACAATTTGGGAAGAGAGAAACAGGAGATGTTTTGAAGACAAGTATAATCATGTCCAGAAGATAAAAATGAAGTGTCTACTGTTCTACTTTTGGTGTAAAGGAAAACTTTTTAGAAGAACATGAGTCTATTTTTGATGTTTTAGATTCCTTGTGAGAAGACCAAGAATTAGGAGTCTTTTTTCCTCTCCTATGAAATTATGGGTGACTCCACATTTTTTGTGTAGTCTTTATATTAATATACAATATGTTCCCTACTCAAAAAAAAAAGATCGCCTATTGCTTTTTGGCTTCATCGGGATTTGAACCCGAAGCTTCATGGCGATCCTCCCACTTTATCAGTTTAGTCACACCCTTGGATGCATTTTTCAGTTATGGGCTTTGATTTTTTCAGTTTTATTATTCTCAATAATGCTTTAATTCTCATTTCTGGCTGGAAGTAATTTGCTTTTGGGTGAATAAGTTCAATTATAGTACTGAAATTGGGCCAGCTCCAACTAGTTTGGGGATTATTGAGGTTTAGTTGATTTGATTGTTAATTGGACTACTCTCCTCCCTATTTGCTTGTGGACTTTTGGCCTGCCACAATTATTAACAGAATGTGTAGAAACATACCCGGGTATATATTTTCTGTAACATTTTAAATGAATGGAAAATAGGATAAAAATGTGAATAGTTAAAGTGTATCTCATAAACTTTTTACGGTATTTAAAATGTTTTAGAACCTTCAATTTAAATCAGGAGAAGCATTTTAGGGCGATGGGGTTCTTTAAATTGGTTCATGGCTATTATGAGTATCTCGTTAGGTAACAGAGTTGAAATTTTGACGGTTCCTTCTGAATTTTCTTGTTAAATTTTCTTTTGACTGGTATCATGTTACCTATTTTCAGCCCATCTATTGTTGATTTGCTGTACTGATTATGCTGGAAGCATGGTGAAATCAGAAGGAAATTTGACGGTTCCTTCTGAATTTTCTTGTTAAATTTTCTTTTGACTGGTATCATGTTACCTATTTTCAGCCCATCTATTGTTGATTTGCTGTACTGATTATGCTGGAAGCATGGTGAAATCAGAAGGAAATTTGACGGTTCCTTCTGAATTTTCTTGTTAAATTTTCTTTTGACTGGTATCATGTTACCTATTTTCAGCCCATCTATTGTTGATTTGCTGTACTGATTATGCTGGAAGCATGGTGAAATCAGAAGGAAATTTGACGGTTCCTTCTGAATTTTCTTGTTAAATTTTCTTTTGACTGGTTTCATGTTACCTATTTTCAGCCCATCTATTGTTGATTTGCTGTACTGATTATGCTGGAAGCATGGTGAAATCAGAAGGAAAAGTTGTGTATTCTTCGCTTGCTAATTTGGAAAAGGACAATGTGAAATTTCAGTTTGTTGAAGACGAAGTTGATGAAGATTTGTGGGGGAGATTCCCAGAAGATTCCCAGTCTACTGGGCAAAATTATCTCTGTGGGTATCCTTCGATCGAATCTGATGATGTATTAGATAGGGGATATGATTCTGGTAATGACCCATATAACTTCGTGCCACAAAATCGTCCTCCTGAGGTCAATTTAAAAAATGTCTTGAGTGGGCTAGTTGCTATTGTAACTGGGCAGAATAAAGGTCATGTTTCAGATGCAGCTCCTCAGTTGCCTAGTTCTGATGTTTCATTTCTTGGATCTAGTAAGAATGGAGATACATTCTTGCACTCATCAGTTTACATACCAAGTGCTCCCCCACTAGTTGAGCCAAGTGCGTTTAACTATAGTGCTTACAAGGATGTGTTGGAAGCTGAGCCTCCAGAGTGGCTCCCAGACAGTTCTACAACTGTTTGCATGCAGTGCACTGCGCCTTTCACAGCATTTACTCGTGGAAGACATCATTGTCGGTTTTGCGGAGGGGTTTTTTGTAGGACATGTACAAAAGGGAGGTGCCTGTTGCCCATGAAGTTTCGGGAGAAGAACCCCCAGAGAGTGTGTGATTCCTGCTATGATAGGCTTGATCCAGTGCAAGGCGTTCTCATCAACACCATCAGCAACGCTGTGCAGGCCGCAAAGCATGATGTTATGGACTGGACTTGTACGAGAGGTTGGTTGAACCTTCCAGTGGGTTTATCTATGGAGTATGAGATATACAAGTCATCAAACACATTGAGGACTTATGCACAGGTCTATTATATTTACTACTTTTTCTTTTCCTAATTCTGGTTGCTCTAACCTCAGATCACCACTGTGCCTTTTGTTACTATTGAGATGAATATTGACAATTTTTTTTCTTTTCTTTGGATACTCTCTCTCTTTCTCTCTCTCACACACACACACACAGGGCTCATATGACATTTCGTCGTCCCTCTCTTCCTGTGCGGTGTAAACAAGAATGGAATCAGTTCCAGAAGATTCTGATAGGAGAAGATCCTATCAGAATCTTCAGATTCGTTTGTGCTTGACTTGCTGTCCCTACCGTGCAACTTCTGCCTTGTGATGCTGATTAAATCTTGTAATGCACAGGTTGCTCGGTTGAATCCTGAGAGGTCCATACCTGGTGCAGTTCTCAAAGGAGCTAAAGGTCTGGCAATATTAACGGTTGCTAAAGCTGGGGTGCTTCTTACGTATAAACTTGGTACTGGCCTGGTGGTTGCACGAAGATCTGATGGTTCATGGTCTGCACCATCTGCTATAATATCAGCCGGTTTGGGATGGGGTGCACAGGTATACTCCAAATTAATGGTCTTTGCTAGTGAGTCTTTTTCAGGTTTGAGAATGCAGTCAGTTTAGATAATGTAGAATACTAAATTTTAGGAATTCAGATGAGTTGAGTGATTGACTATGCTGTCTTTAATCAGATTCATTTTCTGTTTTCTGCCAAAGGTTCTGAATTGTAAGTACATGTCAAAGGGGAACAAAAAGATCCATGCACATGTAATCGGCATTTTTCTTTACCCTACTTGACAAATACTTTTTGGTTTTTCCTGAATTAAGAATTTGATCCATTTCTCTCTACTAAAATGAATGGCTTATTCTCCTATTAACTAAATAGTAGAGCACATATTTATTGCATTTGTTTTTTGCTACTTTTTTTGTTAAATTTGTCTTCATCATCCTTTGTCCAAAAGATTGATATTTGTCTTTGTGTAGATTGGAGGCGAGTTGACGGACTTCATTATTGTGCTACATGACTCTAAGGCTGTGAAGACATTTTGCAGCCGCATGCATTTTTCTCTTGGTGCTGGTTGCAGTGCTGCAGCTGGTCCAGTTGGGAGAGCTGTGGAGGCAGATCTTCGAGCAGGAGAGAGAGGTTCTGGCATATGCTATACTTACAGTTGTAGTAAAGGTAAGTAGCTTCTTTTGGGCCTAGATTTTCTGTAACATATCATGAAAGTTTGTTTTGAATTTCCAATATTCAAGGTTGGCCTTGTGCTATGCCTTAGGTCATACAAGAATTACTTGATACAATCTTTTGCAGACATTGGAGCTATTAATCATCTTTGGTCATGCATATGTTAAAATTCGAGAATATGAGGAGGGACATGAGTCTCGATTTTTGTTTTAACTGTATCTGGAATTTTGTTTCAGAAGTTTGTCAAATTAGTAAGGGCGACCTCACAAGCCAGTGCCTTTGTGAAAACTCTTAGGAAAAGATAAAATCCATTGTCACACAGTAAAAGACCTCTTATTCATGCAAATTGCACTTTTTTGTATGCATAGATATATGGAGATTCAAATGAATTAATCCAAAACGAGTCCCAAAGTATGCTGATGACTCTTTAGAAAACGGAGCGGCCAGGCACATTACTACTGTTTCCTCTCTTTGGTGGCTATCTCCTGCACCAGTGGGGGGTATCAGCAAAACTGTGATTGATTTATTCTCGTTGGGTTTGACTTGTGTGCTTCAGGTGCATTTGTGGGAGTCTCACTTGAGGGGAACATCGTCACGACACGGATGGACACAAATCTCCGATTCTATGGGGATCCTTACCTTACTACAACTGACATCCTTCTTGGGACAGTGGAGAGACCCAAAGCTGGAGAACCCTTGTATGCTGCACTCAGAGACCTATATGAAAGCTTTCCACTACGCTTGAAAGGAGTCCATGATTAAAATGGTGAGATGTGTTGCCTCTTGCAGTCCCTTGTTCATACTAGAAATGTGAAGTATTTGGTTTAATAGGGTAGAGGAATGTCCCTTTTGAACCAGGATAATAGCTTCTCTCCCTTTGTACATAAACAATATACTTGTACATAAATAGCGGTTGCAATATACTGTTATGATTCTGATAATTTGGAGTTAATTTTCATGCTATGGATATTTGTCAGATATACTACTAGGGTATGACAGGATCTGTTAAGTGCTAAAATTGGTTATTGTTTCTGTAGATGACTTCTAATGTGGCAAAATAGGAAAATAACACGAAAATGCAGCAGTTCTTTCAATAGCATGTACATCAAGCTGTTGAAATTGTAGGTAGATAACTTAGGAATAGCGTATTGCCGTCTCATGAACTTTTTCATTTCTGTTGATAATAATTGAGGGAGTACATGTTTTAGATTCTTCTTGCACTTTTTCCACTAATGAGATAATGGTTAGATTGCTCTAGAGACAAGTGAAACAATCTAGGACTTGCCCAATTTGCATGATTGACTTGTATCTGCTTGATTGAAAAACTATTGTAAGATTAGAGACTGCCAAAAGCTGATTCTATTGCCCCACATTATCTTAGAAGAATAATCACAAATGCAAAACAAGAAATTTAAGAGTAAGATTCACAATTCGTTAAGCAACCATGGTCGATAAGCAAAACGAAATACACAGATTCTTATTTTTATGTTTCGGAATTTGTGATTTTTTAGAGATTTGTTGGTCAATTGAACGCAGTGCATGCCTTGTGAACTACTCAATAAAATTATCCTCGTTTCAATTTAGAACACACATTTTCCTTATTAGTCTGCTTTAAAAAGTATGACACATTTTTATATTTAGAGACAATCTAACTTTAAACTTCTCATTCTGCCAACTTTATCCTTAACGAGGAATTTTTATAGCCATACAAATATTATGATCCCGCTAAGCTTTTGCCCCTGAAACTTTTAGCACCGTTTCAAATGTCTTTTTTTTATTTCTTAAATTTTGTGTCAAGTCAAACTACATCAGCTAAATTGAAACGGGGAGTATTTAGAAATCACAGGTGGAAAGGATAAGGGAAATCACATGACTTGAAACTTTAGTCAGTTGCTGCTATAAATATATGATTATGTATCATCAAAGTAAACAAAAAAAGCATGTCCAAATTTGTTTCAGGAATTGATACATTTCTACAACATTTTTTAATATATAAGAGTCGAAGATATCAGTCCCCTTAAATTGCAAATAACTGTTTTTACTATTTAGCCTACAAAAAGAGGGTATTTTAAATACAAATCTATTATTTGAACAGTGGCTCTTTTTATTATGAAATGACTCTCTAAAATAGTACTTTACGTTAAAAATTTGTGACGTAAAGATTTTGATACCTAGTAAATTACCATTAGAGAGGCAATTTGAGTGAATTGTATAAAATTATCAATATATTAGTATTAAGGCACCACACGTGTACTTTGTATCAATGAGAATAAATTTTTTAAAAACAACATAATAATATTAAAAAGATGTGTTTGCTTTTTTAAACTAGAAATAAAAATTAACAAAGCATTACAAGTTCCTGAAAATAATAATCACGTTTAGAGTTTTGATCTATTCTAATCATTCTTCTTTTAGTTTCAGTACATGATACATTGTACAAAAACATTAGGAACACCGTTTGAATGAAAGGTAAAGAGATCATTCATCTGTACATGATCATTTTGGCATTTTAGCTTTTTATTTTGGGCGTTCCACTTTATTGATTGTTATAAAAATCAAAGAACATAATTTATATTCTATATTAAAAGTACGAAGGTCCTTAATGAAATGTCGCTCGCCTTTTTTACCCTTTAAAAGCAAAGTTCCCCCTAGACAAAATAGTCATTTAATTATTTTCCTAATATTAAGAAATATTTATTTAACTATTTTCCTAATATTTAGGACTTCCAAATCAACTAAATATTATATGTTGAATCCTTCAATAATATATTTAAATAGAAAAATTAACACCCAAAAGGACTAAAGTAGGAAAGGTTTCGTTCACTTAGAACTCTTTTTAGATTTAGAAGTTGTCACGACCCAAACTGGAGGATCATAACTAGAACCCGGACCATACTTGCCGAGCACCAACGTACATTTTATCTAACCTTCCTTATTATCTTTAAGGGCCGAAGAGATCAATATAGCTAGTAGATATGGATCATGAACAACCAACAATGAAAGATAATGTCATGAACATACATAACATGGGATGACAAGAGTGCCAAGAAATTATATATAAGGTACGAGTTGCCACGCTGCCATGAAAGACTATACAACAAAAATCAGCCGACAAGGCATACCAAACTATACATGAGTCGACACCTGTCTATCAGGACCTGCAACACGACATGCAGCGTCCACAAATAAAAAGGACGTCAGTCCGAATAAAGTACTGAGTATGTAAGGCAGGAAAGCATAAGTAAGAACAGTAATGTATACAGGGATATAAAATCTAAAACCTGTAACATTTGGGTACCTCTGAGGGCTACTGACATGAAGCTCGGTAAACTTCTAAAACATATGCCTCTGTGGGCATCATCATCATCATATCGTACCTGGCCATAATAGGCTCGGTAAAAACGTATCCGGGTACCTCCGAGGGCTACTGACATGAAATTCATGATACATAAATACATATATATATATATATATATATATATATATATATATATATATATATATATATATATATATATATATATATATATATATATATATATATATATATATATATAAACTTCTAAAACATATGCCTCTGTGGGCATCATCATTATCATATTGTACCTGGCCGTAATAGGCTCGGTAAAAACGTATCTGGCCATCATAAGGCTCGGTAGAATCGTACCCGACCACGTGGAGCTCGGTAAAATCCAACTGATCAGTAGTTTAACAATAGGTGCCTTACCCGGTTGACTATAGCGCAACTCGGTAGAGTAAAATAGATACATATATATAATGCATGTTGGACACATTGGAATCAAATTCTGAACCTTTCGGAGTGACGTAAGGTCGGTATTCTCCGTACACATTATAAGGACTAACTCTTCATCAAGAATCTTATAAGAATTAGGAAGTACCAACAACATTGATAACATAAGAATAAGAGAAGCAACCTCAACATCAATTGTTCCATAAGAAGGGAAACAATGTAAGTACTGCTAGCTTCTAAGAGTAGAGTATCTTTGGAAGCTCGTTCATTACCTTATGTACAATCGGAGTCCTGCAAAAGAAGGAAAGATACATCACATACATTGTATATACAACTCAACCTCAAGCTATGCAAATTTCACGACTCCTTAGTCTTTTAAACAGAAAGAACAACTCCAATTTGACCTTAATTGTCCACGAAATATCCTTCCAATGCTGCCACAAGAACAAGGAAGCGAAACTAGCAATCAATTAGGGTTTTTCAGCACTAGAATCACTTTAGAAGAATTGAAATCACCTAGGGTTGATATTAAAAACTTGAGGGAATATTTACAGAACATAAACCACTTAAAACAACCTCCCACACGAGCTGGAACAACACATAAATCAGCAACAACTAGAAGAACAAGAAACTTACTAGCGCCACGGGATTTTCAACACTTGATTTGTGTTGTTTACCCTTTGTTTGGGTCTTGGATCATAAGAGAAACTTGAGAGAGTGTTTTTAGGGTTCTAAGGTCTTAATATAATGAAAACGAATGATTAAAACGGGGTTGAAGCATCTTATATATATCCATATGTCTTAAAGCGGGGGCCCCATAGAGAGCTGCTTGGCGCAGTCTCGCAAAAATGCAAATATCTCTCTACTTAAAAATCGTATAGTCGAACGGTTTAATACATTTGAAACTAGACTCATAGATCGTCAATTTGGTGGATAGATCACCCCGTAATTCCAAATAAATTGGGAGAAAAGTTTAGTAACATTTGACCTAAAGTTTAAGTAAAATTATGAACGTAAGTTGCAACAACTTTTATCGACTTTTGTTTCATAACTCGTTTGACTTCAAGACTTATGATACGGATATTATATGATTCAAATTAATTAAACACGACCTCTTGAGAATATTAAACACCTCTAGGTTTACCCGAAAATACGGGTTACAACATCCTTGATTCGTTTAACTTCTAATACTTGTTAACCACCCTTATACACCCTTGTATCATTTAAGACCAATAGGATTAACTTCTTATCATCTCAAAGATAATATCTTCTCAGATTTACGTTGACTAAATTATGGCATGAACTAACGTACGTGAATATGGGTTGTAACACCCTCCCCCTTTTAGGATCATTCGTACTTGAATGTAAGGGTTTATGGGGAGTCTAAATCATCGTGGATTCCAACGGAGATTTTCGGACGAGTTTCCCCTATAAAATGGACACTAGCCAAACCTGCAAGCAGTTAAACCCAATGTATGGCCTCACAAGGCTATGCAAATCATTATGGATATGTACATTATCTGCATACCACCATTTTGTATTAAGGAAGAGTATTCTCAAGCTACTGCTTACCTCATAGAGCCATTTCACCTTCTAATGTGTCCTGCATCCCTTCGGCATCCTCGTTATCTTTAATATGAAACATGTAAGGGTATTTAGACTTCATCTCCTCTTCTACTTCCCATGTCATTTATTCCATGTTCTTGTTCCTCCACAATACTTTGACAAAAGCTACATCCTTCGTTCCCAGCTTGCAGACTTGTCGATCTAATATAGCCACTGCCACTTCTTCATATGATAGATCCTCTGTAACTTGTACATCTTTGATAGGGACGACCCGAGAGGGGTCTCCAATACATTTACTCTACATAGATACATAGAATACATGGAAATTCTAACTCATAAGCAACCTGTCCAATTCGTCGAAGAATTTTGTACGGACCGATGTACTGCGGACTCAGCTTACCCTTCTTCCCAAAACGCATAACACCCTTCATCGGCGAGATCCTTAGGAAAACCCAATCACCAACCTCAAACTCCAGATCACGACGTCGGACATCAGAATAAGACTTTTGCATGCTTTGCACTGTCCTCAGTCGCTCTTGTATCACTTTCACCTTCCCAATGTCTTCGTGAATCAAATCTGGCCCATATAAGTCTGTTGCACCGACTTCGAACCATCCAAGTAGTGATCTACATATCCTCCCATATAGTGCCTCGTACATGGCCATTTTAATACTGGAATGGTAGTTATTATTGTAGGCAAATTATATGAGTGGAAGATGATCATCCCAATTCCCCTTGAAATCTAGAACACATGCTCGTAGCATATCTTCAAGTTTCTGAATGATACGTTCAGCCTGTGGATGGAATGCAATGCTAAAATTCAGTTGTGTGTATAAACCCTTCTGAAAAGACCTCCAAAAGTTAGCCGCAAATTGAGCTCCTTGTTCTGATATAATAGATATCGGCACACCATGAAGCTTAACAATCTCCTTGATATACAACTTCACATAATCTCCAGTCGTGTAAGTTGTCTTAACTGGCATAAAATGGGCACATTTTTTAAGTCGATCAACGATGGAATCAAACTTATGATAAGAGCGAGGTAATCCAATAATGAATTCCATATTAATCACCTCCCATTTCCAGGTCGGAATCTCTATATTATGAAGCAATCCATTGGGTTTCTGATGTTCGATCTTTACTTATTGACAATTAGGATACTGGGCTACAAATTCTGCAATAGACTCCTTCATGTTATCCCACCAATACTACTCCTTAACATCATGATACATCTTTGTCGAGCCGGGATGGATGGAATATCGGGATTGATGAATCTCTATCATAATATTCTCTCGCAACCCTGTCACATTAGGCACACATAATCGGCCATGGTATCTCAGTGCCGCATCTACTCCGATCTCAAAAGCTATAATTTTACATTGTTGAATGCTCTCTCTCGATCGTACTAAGGCAGGATCTTCATATTCCGGTGATTTTACCTCGGCTACCAAAGATGATTCTGATGTATTCTGTACAATAACACCTCCGTCATCAGAGTCTAACAATCTGATTCTCATATTGGATAGATGATGAAGCTCTTTAGTCAACCCCTGTCTACCTGACCCAATATGCACTAAGCTTCCCATTGACTTACGACTGAGAGCGTCTGCCACAACATTGGCTTTACTGGGATGGTACAATATCTCGACATCGTAATCTTTCAGTAATTCAAGCCACCTAAGCTGCCTCAAATTCAACTCCTTCTGCTTGAAGATGTATTGTGAACTCTTATGATCTGTGTAGATGTCAACATGGACACCGTATAAGTAGTGCCTCCATATCTTCAAAGCATATATTACTACAGGAAATTCCAAATAATGGTTCAGGTAATTCTTTTCATGCTTCTTCAATTGTCTTGATGCATAAGCAATCACCTTCCCACGTTGCATCAATACGCACCCCAAACCTATACCTGAGGCATCAAAATATACCACATAACCTTCTGTTCTTTCTAGGAGAGTGAGCAATGGCGCGGATGTCAATCGATTCTTTAGCTCCTGAAAACTTCGTTCACAAGCATCAAACCACCAGAACTTAGTAGCTTTCTGTGTTAACTTAGTCAATGGTGCTGATATAGAGGAAAACCCTTCTACAAATTGCTTATAATATCCTACTAGCCCCAGGAAGCTGCAGACTTCTGATGGTGTTGTAGTTCTCGGCCAATTCTTTACTGCATCGATCTTTTGAGTGTCGACACTAATACCCTCATCAGATATCACATGGCCAAGGAATACTACTGAGTTCAGCCAAGATTCACATTTGGAGAGCTTAGTATATAACTTACGATCCTGAAGCGTCTGTAATACTATCCGCAAGTGGCCCGCATGTTCCGCCTCCGAACGAAAATACACTAAAATGTCATCAATGAATACGATCACGAACACATAAAGATAGGGCCTGAATACAGTATTCATGAGATCCATAAAATTTGTTGGGGCATTTGTTAGCCCCAACGATATCACCAAGAACTCAAAGTGCCCATATCTTGTTCGGAAGGTCGTCTTTGGAATATCCTTCTCCTTAACTCTCACCTGATGATACCCCGAACGTAATTCAATCTTGGAGAAATACTTGGCACCCTGGAGTTGGTCAAACAGGTCGTCAATCCTTGGAAGTGGATACTTGTTCTTTATAGTAAACTTATTCAACTATCGATAATCGATACACATCCTTAACGACCCGTCTTTCTTCCGCACGAACAGGACTTGCGCACCCCAAGGTGAAGAGCTAGGCCTAGTGAAGCCCTTATCCAGCAAGTCCTTCAACTACGTGTTAAACTCTT
Organism: Nicotiana knightiana; assembly: GCA_005239525.1. Classification (NCBI taxonomy): domain Eukaryota; kingdom Viridiplantae; phylum Streptophyta; class Magnoliopsida; order Solanales; family Solanaceae; genus Nicotiana; species Nicotiana knightiana. The sequence goes on along the minus strand of ML435130.1, from coordinate 61,944 downwards.
GCAACTCTGCTTGGTCCATCATGTATGGAGGAATAGATATGGGTTGAGTGTCAGGCAACACATCAATGCTAAACTCAATCTCCCTTTCAGGAAGAAGGGCTGAGAGTTCATCTGGGAAAACATCTGGAAATTCATTGACCATGGGGATTGATTGTAGAGTAGGCGACTTTGCATCCAAATCTCTAACACGAACGAGATGATAAATGTAAATTTTTGAGATCATCTTCCTTGCCTTAAGATAGGAAATAAACCTACCTTTCGGCGTAGCAATGTTCCCCTTCCATTCGATGACGGGTTCAGCATGAAATTGAAACCTAACCATCTTTGTGCGACAATCAACATTGCATAGCATGAGGCCAACCAATCCATTCCCATTATCACATCGAAATCAACCATTTCTAACTCAAACAAATTTGCCGAGGTTTGACGAATACAAATCATCACTGTGCAACCTCTATATACCCTTCTACCAATAATAGAATCTCCTATCGGAGTAGATACCACAAGTGGTTTACTTATCAATTCAGGTTCAATGCCAAACTTATTAGCCACAAAGGGTGTAACATATGATAATGTAGATCCCGGATCAATCAGCTCATATACATCATAAGAAAACACAGACAATATACCTGTAACAACATCCGGAGACGACTCAAGATCCTGTCCACCTACTAGAGCATAGGTTTGATTTTTAGCACCACTCAAACTCAGCACTGCACCTATACCTCTACCACGACATGTCAACTGTTAAAAACCCCGTGCTGGAGGTTGAACTGATGAGGAAGAACCAGACACAGATCTAGTCGGCTAAGCCATACCACCACCTCCTCTTTTAGGAAAATCCTGTATCATATGGCCAGGCTGTCCGCAAGAATAGCATGCATCAGAACCTCGACGGCACAGTCCAAAGTGGGCCTTGCCGCACTAATCACAACGGGGTATCGGGGGTCTCGTCACACTAGTATCCCTATGATATTGCGATCTTGATGCCTGCGAACTCTGAGCTGGACCAGAATAGGTAAATCGATCATACCTAGGCCTCTGAAACAGTGGAGGAGCACTAGCTACAGGTGGCGCCGAACTCCTCGAAGACTGGGGCCTGAATCTGTCTCTGAAGTCATCAGAATACCCTACAAATCTCACCATCTTATGTTGGCCCCTATCCTGCTCCCTATTTGCCCTTTGCTGTCACTTACGATCCTCTAGGGTCTGTACATAAGCCTGAATACGGGAAATATCCATGCCCTCCACCAAGGAGGCTGTCGTGCACTCATTTATCATATGTGGTCCCAACCCGTTCACGAACAGATGCACCCTATCGCTCATCTCGGCCACCATATGGGTAGAATACCTTTCTAAAGAATCAAATTGCATACTATACTCTCGCACACTCATATTACCTTGTCTAAGGTTCAAGAACTTATCAGCTCTAGCTCGTCGTATCTCAACTGGCAAGTAGTGACAAAGAAATGCCTCAGAAAATTCCATCCACACAGTTGGAGGAGCATTCAGACCCCTGGATCTCTCCCATCTATTATACTAGAACACCGATAAACCCCGTAACCGATAAGAAGCCAACTCTACTCCCTCTGTATCACTAGCATGCATAACCCGCAGTGTACGATGAACCTAATCAATAAAAGTCTGCGGGTCCTCCTTGGGGTCTGATCCAGTAAACACTAGAGGATCTAGATTAATAAAATCACGAACTCTCATACTAACCGATTTATCAACAACACCGGTATTCTGCCTCTGAGCTTGAGCTACTAACAAGCTAGTCAACAACTGCACCGCACTCTGCATATCCTGGTCTGTAGTGCCAGGCGGAGGAACTGGTGGTGCTGGGTGCCTCCTAATATCCTCTGGAAGAGACGGAGTAGATGAGGTATGAGATGGCATCTCACTCTGAGCCTCACTTTGGCCTGCTCTGGCTTGAGACACCTGACTGGTACCCTCTCTCGCAGCTGTATCAAACTGTCTACTAATCGCTTGCTTCCTAGTCGAAGGTATCGCTGAAAGAAAATAAGGTGAATATTAGAGACGAACACTAAAGACTCAACTCTACGCATGATCTAGATTCAGGAAGAAGGTAACAACCCTAGATGTCATGTAGTCTCCTGATTATAAATGTGGCGCACTACACATCCATAATCAAGGCTCTACTAGACACAGCTCATACACAACCCTTAGGAAAGACTTGCTCTGATACCAAGTTTGTCATGACCCAAACTGGAGGATCATGACTAGCACCCAGACCATACTTTCCGAGCACCAACGTACATTTTATCTAACCTTCCTTATTATCTTTAAGGGCCGACAAGATCAATATAGATGGTAGATATGGATCATGAACAACCAACAATGAAAGATAATGACATGAACATACGTAACATGGGATGACAAGACTGCCAAGAAACTATATATAAGGTATGAGCTACCATGCTGCCATGAAAGACTATACAACAAAAATCAGCCGACAAGGCATACCAAACTATACATGAGTTGACACATGTCTATCAGGACCTGCAGCACGACATGCAGCGTCCACAAAAGGACATCAGTACGATTAAAGTACTGAGTATGTAAGGCAGGAAATCATAAGTAAGAATAACAATGTATACAGGGATAGAGAATATACAACATGTAACCTCTGGGTACCTCTAAGGGCTACTGACATGAATATATATATATATACTTCTAAAACATATGCCTCTGTGGGCATCATCATCATCATATCGTACCCGACCGTAATAGGCTCAGTAAAAACGTATTCGGACATCATGAGGCTCGGTAAAATCGTACTCGGCCACGTGGAGCTCGGTAAAACCCAACTGATCAGTGGTTGCACAATAGCTTGTATATACTGCCCAACCTCAAGCTATGCAAATGGCACAACTCCTTAGTCTTTAAACAGAAAGAACAACTCCATTTGACCTTAATTGTCCAAAAAATATCCCTCCAATGCTTCCACAAGAACAAGGAAGCAATACTAGTAATCAATTAGGATTTTTCGGCACTAGAATCATTTTAGAAGAAATGAAATCACCTAGGGTTGATATTAAAAAATTGAGGGAGTATTTACAGAACATAAACCACTTAAAACAACCTCCGATACGAGCTGGAACAACACATAAATCAGCAACAACTGGAAGAACAAGAAACTTACTAGCGCCACGGGATTTCCAACACTTGATTTGTGTTGTTTGCCCTTTGTTTAGGTCTTGGATTATGAGAAAAACTTGAGAGTGTTTTTAGGGTTATAAGGTCTGAATATACTGAAAAATAATGACTAAAAATGGGGTTGAGGCATCTTATATATATCCATATATCTTAAACCGCCTATGTGGGCCCCATAGAGAGCTGCTTGGCGCAGTCTCGCGAAAATACGAATATATCCCTACTCCAAGATCGTACCGACAAATGGTATAATATGTTAGAAACTAGACTAGTAGATGTTCAATATGGTGGGGAGATCACCCCCGTAATTCCAATTAAATTGGGAGAAAAACATAGTAACATTTGACCTAAAGTTTAAGTAAAATTATGAACGTAAGTTGCGATAATTTTTGTCGACTTTTGTTTCGTAACTCGTTTGACTTCAAGACTTATGGTACGGATATTATATGATTCAAATACTGAAAATACGAGTTACAACATCCTTGATTCGTTTAACTTCTAATACTTGTTAACCACCCTTATACACCCTTGTATCATTTAAGACCGATAGGATTAACTTCTTATTATCTCAAAGATAATCTCTTCTCAGATTTACGTCGACTAACTTATGGCATGAACTAACGTACGTGAATATGGGTTGTAACAGAAGTCTATATTCTTTGTTTAGAATTATAACCAACTATTTATTTATAATTTTTGTAAAATAAAGCTAATTGAAAGTGAATAAATATAAAGTACAAATAAAGTCTCGTGCATGTTTACCCTTAAAATTGGATAACAATTAAACTTATAAGGTGGTTTTAAGGACACGTGATTTCACCTAATACCAATTGATAAATATGAAGATTAGTAATAGAAATTAAAAATAAGATAAAGCAAACCAGTGCTGAAACAGAATTTAACACTCAAGATAGAGTTCCCTCGAACTAGTTGATATTAGAACAATTATGAATAAAGCAGAAGTAAACTGATGAACAAGAATGTATAAGCGGGAGAGAAAGTGTTATATTTCTTTGATATGTGTGAACAATGTGTGTTACAAATGATTAGAATCCCTCTTTATATAGTAGAGGAATTCTATTTATGGTATAACTCTAATTATAGAAGGAAATCTCATGATTAGCTAATTAATCATTCCTGATTTGATCCGTTCCGAGATTTTTGCCATGATCTTCGACCAGTCATGGATATCTCACCTTTTTGTTATTATGCTATCTTCGATCTTGCTCGATGTCTGTCTCATTTGGTCTCGATCTCGACAGGTACCTCGAAACCCGAACTCGGTACCTTGTCCGCGTGCTTTGGTCTGATCCACTACGGGGCCGACCTTTAATGCAACTCCCTAGTCTTGGTCAAATATTAAAATCGGTTGGGCCCGATTTTAATCATATACAGATAGTCCCCTCGCTTTTTGGAGTGTAATGCCAAGAAACAAATTGAGCCTTCGATCCTCGACTTGTCATGACGTCACCTCCGTGACGTAAGAGATAGAAGTGACCGAAACGTCCCGTTGGTGTAGCTCCCCAGACATTTAATGCTTGTCAGTTGGTGGTTGGCCACTAATGGTTTCGAACCGTCTCCGTGAACCCATAAATAGGCCTTTTTCCTATTGACTCAAACTTTACTTTCAATCTTCTCTATTCTTAAAAGCTTTTTACATCTTCTGAGTTCTTCCATTCTACAAGATATTCGAGTTTTGTTGTTAACCTCTTCTTAAACATCAAGTCCCAATAGCTTCTTCTTTCTTCAAACTCAAAAGAAAATGGCAAAAATGGCAAAAACGGTACCACAAAAGAAGCTGCTTCATCTTCTCAACCGGCCGGCGGGAAATCACCGATGGAACCTTGCCTTGAGGAATGTATTCCTAGGGGGTGCGTACTAAACTTTGATTTCAAGATCGAGAAGACCTCATCGGTTCCGGTCGTTGCGAGCCGGTATCGAGATACATATGCTCGATACCTAAGAGCTATCTCGACAAGGTAAAGGCGGATTGCAACTGGCAAAAGAAAGATGTAGTGATTCCGGGCCCAGAGGAGGCTATTACTACCCACATGGAAGGGTATTTGAGTGTTTACACTTATCCTTTCACGTTGGGTCCTCTTGACCCAATCGTCGTGGACTTTTGCAAGAAGTACTAAGAGACCCTCGTTCAAATTCACCCCTCATTTTGGAGGATCGTCATATTGCTCAGTTTTTCTCGATCAAAATTGACGGGCTCCCCTACACCCTCGACCACCTCATCAGGTTATATAGCCCTCGACTTTACCGAGGTGGGTTAACAAAGCTCCAATGTCGAGCCACCAAAGTCTTCATCTCCAATATAGACGAGGACAAGGACCGAGGCTGGATAGATCGATTCATCATGGTGAAGACCTCGGACCTGATTCTGGCCGAGAAGATGCCTTTTTTCGAGAAGTGGAATATGAAACATAAGTACGATCCCCTTCTATTTCTTACTTGGATTTTTTGCTTTCTCTCAGTGATGTTCTTTTTCGATGTAGCCGCTGCTTGGATGCCCGGTGCCATCCCTGACATAAAGAGCTGGGTCAGGGACCTAGTCTCGACATCGACCTATGCTGAACGCCAATGGAGCTATTTATCGAAGGGCCGATGGGAGGCCAAAAATCATGGTAAGCTTTCTTTCACCTGTATAGTGGCTTGATCAAGATATTCTTCTCATACTAACTCAATTTTCTTCTATACAGGCCTGGGCAAAGATGTGGTGATGAGGCCCCCATCTGGTGAGGAGGAGACTTCGACCCCTGTCCCGAAACCAGTGAAGGATAAAAAGAGGAAAAGGACCTCAACCTCCGAGGATCCAAAGCCCAAGAAAAATCCGGCTCGTAAGCCGAAGAAAGACACTGTCGCCCTACTTGTGGAGGTACTTCGGCGCCTAAGAGAGGAATAACAAGAAGAAGAAGAAGACGACTCCGAACTGGTGACCCGAGTGAAGAGGAACACCGAGGCCCCAAAGGCTGCTGGAGTTGGTGGGGGCTGAAGAGATTCCGCCTCGAGCTGAAGGGGTCTTGAAAAAGGACTCGGGCAAAGTCCCCGAGTTGTCGAAGACAGAAGATGCCTCCCACCGAAATGGGAAAATGGCGGTTATGTCTGAAGGGGCCGACTTTGAGGCCCTTCGAAATGAAGAGAACGCCCCAAGTGACCCACTTGGGGTAATAGAAATTGGAGACTCGTCGACTCTCCCTGCATTTTTCGAGGAGGCAATTTGGGAGGCCCAAGCTACAAGGACTCCCGATGTAGAAGGAGCCCACGGAGGGGAGGACCCCTTCCGTGGTTACTTTACCAAGGTCAAAGACGTTATCGGCCTGAGTGATTTATATATTTTCGGGAAAGACTCGAGCAAAGCATCGAGTCTCTTTGATGAGGCTCAACAAGTCCTGAATCGGGTAAGCCTCAATTCTCTCATCGATATCACACTTATGTTTATTTCTTCTTTTCCTGTCTGATTTCCTTTTTTCTTTCCGTATAGGCCTTGGCACTCAATCAGGAGGCGTTTTCCAAATCTGGAGTAAAGCTAAGTCGATATGAGGCAGATCTTCAAGGGCTCACGGAGGAGATAAATGCCCTCAAACATCTTAGCGGGCAAAAAGAAGAAAGATCAAGGACCTCCGAGCCGAGTTGGTCACGGCGCACAAAGAACAGATCGATCTAACGATCAGGTAATGAAAATGTTAGAAGCTCATGGCATCACTTCTGGGATGATGGCTAACACTTCAATCTCACAAGTTAAGCAAAAGTTCGAGAGGATCGAGAAGTTCCATGAGGAGATCAATATGATGAAGGTGGAGACCTCGGGGTGGAAACAAGATATGGACCGCCTTGCTTCAAAGAAGGAAGCTGCTCGAGCCTAATTTTCATCGGTCGAATCAACTTCAAGGTATGAAGGAGAAGAGCTTGGCTCAGGCAAAGAAAATAGAGGAGCTCGAGGCTCGGTTGGACACTGAACTTGCGAAAGCCAAATTCGAGGCGGAAAAGGCTAAGGCCGATGCGGAGGCGATCGTGGCCGTCTACCGGTCTGATGCTGAAGCTGCTAAAGCCCAAGAGAGAGACTTCTGAGACCGCTCAAACTTGAGCACATTGAGTTGTTGAACTTTCCAAATGCCAATCTCGGAGGGAAACCCTCGAGGAGATCCATGCTCGAGGTTTCAATCTCACTAACGAGATAATAAAGGCTAAAGAGCATGAAGCCGATGCTAGAGAACTGGCCTCCTCCGATGATGATGATGACGACACCGAGAACGGGTCCAAGAGCGGGGGGGACCCCGATGGAGAAGCTGCCCCCGGAGAAAATTAGGAACCTTAGGATTTTTTTCTCTATTGATTTTTTGTATAGGGTCCCGATCGGACCTTGTAAATATTCTCATATATAAAATATGTCTTTCCCTTTTGACTAGTCTTTATTTCATCTTCTATTTTGTGAAAATTCTATTTCATTCATACTTTATGAAAATTTTGCTCATAAGTTCTAGGCTTAGGCAACTTCGTCGAAGTCGGACTAGTGTAGCCTTTATAATCGAGTGAATACTTGCTCGAACACGGAGTAGGGTGACCCTTAGGTCTTAATTGAGTGAGGATGATTTTTCGAACTCAAAAATAAAATAGCCCTTTAGGCTCTTTAAAATAGATGTTTAGGCTCTTGAATTAGGCCGATACGGCCATAGTAAAAAGACTGGCTTCCCCCCCTCCCTTCTCGGCTAGAAAATTTTATTGTTTAATTATATAAAATCTATTATGGATTAGCATGAAATAAAGAATTTGCTCGAGAGTTCGAACGACCGTACCCATTAGGGTTTTCGAGGGTCTATATTATCGAGACCCTTTGTTTCGTAATACCTTAGCATAAAATAAAGGATTTGTTCGAGAGTTCGAACGACTTTGCACCCATTAGGGTTTTCGAGGGTCGATATTATCTAAACCCTTAGTAATTTAGCCGAGGGTAGCCTTTTTAACCGGTTTATGAAAATATTCGAAGGCTTATTTTATAACGGAAATCGGACGTCTCCGAACCGTGTTAATTTGGCCGTAGCCTTTAGTTTGGGATTTGCCTCTTGGTATTGTTTCCCTGTTGTACTTTGAACTTGTTTGAAGTGTCAGTCCCCGAGTGGGGTGTCCATGGCCTATAAAATTAAGGGTTGCCTTTTTAAGGTATTACGATCTCGGGTTTTTAGTAATTCGATCAGGTCAATTTTTCGGACGGCAGTCCCTGAGTGCGGAGTTAGTTGTTCGAAATTTAGTTGCAATCAACCCTTAAGCCGATTTCCACGATAAATCACAAGCACGAAATTGTAAAGTAAAAATTTCTCTAAGGAATGAAATATTTGGCAAGGAGAAAATACTTCTTTCAATAGATCATACATGTGTACATGTTTGTCATTAGGTCTCGAGTAATCTACATGGGAACGGTTCGTTCGACCGTTTGTCCCTTACATACAAAGTTTACCTATCGAGACCCTGTTGACAGGAAGTACTTTCCTTGTAATAAAGTTAACATTTGCGGGTGATCCCCCCCCCCTCCCCAGTGTTCGAGGTTGATTGTAAAGAAGCCTTGGATGCTGTTGAATTGCTCTAAGTTAGCACCAACAATGCTTTCCTCGTTAAAAACCTCCTGGAAAAAACCCATTTGGGACAAAAATCGATCTTAAGGGAAAAAGAGTGCAACACGTGCTTTCAGAACTAAGGACCTTTTGCTGAAGAATCCCTCGATGTCTTCAATTGAATACCTACAATCGATTAATATAAAATACAAATGAAAATGAGAAGGTCATACCTTAGCAGTAATACCGTTTGAGGAGTGATATGTTCCAATTGTTTGGCAATTGCTCACCATTTATCGTGCCAAGTTTGTAGGATCCTTTTCCGATGATATCGAGGACCCGATACGGTCCCTCCTAATTTGTGCCAATATTTTCTTCGTTTGGGTCTCGAGTATTGAGGGTGACCTTTCTCAGAACTAGGTCCCCAATTTTAAAATGTCGAAGATTAGCTCTTCGGTTGTAATACCTTTCGATCCGCTTTTTCTGTGCGGCCATTCGAACGAGGGAGGCTTCCAGCCTTTCATCTAGAAATTCAAGGCTTGTATTCATAGCCTCGTGATTTGACTCTTCCGTTGCATACTGAAACCTGAATCTAGGTTCCCCGACTTCGATCGGGATCAGAGTGTCGACACCATAGACTAAAGAGAACGGTGTTGCTCATGTACTGGATTTCGATGTTGTTCGGTACGCCCAAAGGACCTCGGGAAATATTTCTCTCCATTTTCCTTTAGCATCGGTCAATCTTTTCTTTAGATTTTGAATGATGGTCTTGTTTGTTGATTCAGCCTGTCCATTCCCACTAAGATGATATAGTGTTGACAGGATCCTTTTTATTTTGTGGTCTTCGAGAAATTTTGTCACTTTGCTGCCGACAAATTGCTTTCCATTGTCGTAGACGATCTCGGCAGGCATCCCGAGTCAACATATAATATGGTCCCAGATGCAGTCCATGACTTATTTTTCTCTGGCTTTCTCGAAGGCCTGTGCTTCAACCCATTTAGAGAAATAGTCAGTCATAAACAAAATGAATTTAGCTTTACCTGGGGCCGATGGTAGAAAGGCGATAATATCCATTCCGCATTTCATGAATAGCCATGGGGATAAGACTGAGTGGAATTGCTCCCCGGGTTGGTGAATCACCATCGCATACCTTTGACATTTGTCGCACTTTCGAACAAACTCTTTTGTATCCTTTTCCATATCGACCCAATAGTATCCTGCTCTGATGAATTTATGAACCAATGACTCGGCACCTGAATTATTTCCACAAGTGCCTTCATGAATTTCCCGTAGGACGTAGTCGGTATCTCCTGGACCCAAAAATATTACCGACGGTTCATCGAACATTCTTCTATAAAGTGTTCCATCATCAGCCAATGTGAACCATGCGACCTTCATACGTAGAGTCCTCGATTCCTTAGGATCTGATGGAAACTTACCATTCTTTAGGTACTCGATATATTTATTCCTCCAATACAATTCAGACTTGTGGAGTTTATTTTGGCGTGGCTTTCTTCGATTACTGACCTAGAAAGTTGTACGACAGTCCCCGAGCTTAGCTCATCATCTTCGACTGATGACCCCAAATTTGCAAGGGCATCGGCCTCGCTCTTTTGTTCTTGAGGTACATGTTGTAGGGTCCATTCTTTAAATCGATGTATAGCCACATGTAGTTTGTCCAAGTACCTCTGCATTCAGTCTTCTCGAAACTCGAAAGTTATGTTGACTTGGTTTACCACAAGTAGGGAGTCACATTTGGCCTCGACGAACTCTGCTCCCAAACTCTTAGCTAGCTCGAGACCTGTAATCATGGCCTCATACTCGGCCTCATTGTTAGTCAATTTTGAAGTTTTGATAGACTGTCTAATTGTATTACCTGTGGGCGGCTTCAAAACGATGTCTAACCCGGACCCCTTCACATTTGAAGCGCCGTCTGTGAAAAGGGTCCACACCCCGATGACGTACCCGATTTTAGTAATAGTTCCTTTTCAACCTCGGGTACGAGGCTGGTGTGAAGTCGACCATGAAGTCTCTCAAGATTTGGGAATTCATGGATATTTGGGGTTAATACTCAATATCGTACCCGCTGATCTTGGCGGCCCATTTGGCTAATTGGCCCGAGAGTTTGGGCTTATGAAAAATATTGTGAAGGGGATAGGTAGTCACCCCACAAATTGGGTGACATTGAAAATATGGTTTTAATTTCCTAGAAGCACTTATTAGAGCGAGCGCTAATTTTTCTAAGTGTGGGTACCAGGTCAGCCTCACCTAGAGTTCGACTAACATAGTAAACAGGAAATTGCGTACCTTGCTCTTCTCGAACTAGGACCCCAGTTACCGCGATTTCTGAGATTGCTAAGTACAAGTAGAGTTGCTCGTCCTCTTTCAGAGTATGAAGCAATGGAGGGCTCGAGATATACCATTTTAGTTCCTCCAATGCTTGTTGGCATTACGGGGTCCATGCAAAATTGTTCTTTTTAAGCAGTGAGAAGAACCATTGGCTCCTATCTGAGGACCTCGAAATAAATTGACCCAGTCTGTACGACCTTGACATTATCCACGATCGTGATTTCTTCAATTGACTTGATTTTATCGGGGTTGATCTTGATTCCCTGATTTGACACCATAAAGCCGAGGAACTTGCCCGAACCGACCCCGATTGCACATTTCTCCAGGTTGAACTTCATGTTGTATTTTCTTAGTATGTCAAAGGTTTCCTGCAAATGTTTCAAATGGTTCTCTATGTGTAGGGACTTAACTAGCATGTTATCAATATAAACCTCCATCGATTTTCCTATCTGTTCTTCGAACATTCGATTTACTACGCACTGATAAGTAGCACCAACATTTTTTAGTCATGCCTTCATTATGTTATAACAATAGGTGTCGTACTTAGTGATGAACGAAGTCTTTTCCTGATCCTCCGGGTTCATTTGTATTTGATTGTACCCTGAGTAGGCATCGAGAAAGGTAAGGATCTCGTGGCCGGTCGTGTCATCGATCATTCAATCGATATTCGACAAAGGAAAGGATTCTTTAGGGCATGCTTTGTTTAAATACTTATAGTCTACGCACATTCTAAGTTTATTCCCTTTTTTAGGCACTACGACTACCTTTGCTAGCCATTCGGGGTATTTTACTTCCCCAATGGACCCTATTTTGAGAATTTTGGTTACCTCGTCCTTGATGAAAGCATGTTTAACCTCGGACTGAGGCCTTATCTTTTGCTTTACCAGTAGGAACTTTGGGTTCAAGCTCAATCTATGGGTAGTGATCTCCGATGGGATCCCTGTCATATCAAGGTGGGACCAAGCAAAACAATCCATATTATCGATAAGAAATTTAATGAGTTTTTCCCTGAGCTCAGGGGTTAACCCTGTGCCCAGGTATACCTTTCGCTAGGGTAGGTAATCGATTAGTATGACTTGCTCCAGCTCTTCGACCATTGATTTTGTGGCGTCGGAGTCATAGGGAATTATGAAGGATCGGGGAATCCAATGTCCGTCATCCTCGTCAGCCCCTCGTTCCTTTGATTGGCTTGAGGCTGGTAACTGTGGTTGCTATTTAACCTCCTTCTTCTCTTTTGACTCTGATCCCTTTGCTGATGAAAGCGCCGATACCGCCATTACTTCATCGACCGCGAACATCTCTTTGGCAGCATGTTGTTCCACATACACCCATTTTACTCCATCAGGCGTCGGGAATTTCAGCATTTGGTGAAGGGTTGAGGGGACCTCCCTCATGTTGTGAATGTGGGGTCTTCCGAGCAGGGCGTTGTATCTCATATCACCTTCGATCACATGGAACTTGGTTTCTTGAATAGTCCTGACTACATTTATTGGTAAGATGATTTCTCCTTTAGTTGTTTCACTTGAAATATTGAAACCATTGAGAACTCGAGCTGCGAGCACGATATTATCCTGTAGGTCGAGCTGCTCCACGACCCTCGATCGTATAATATTGCCCGAGCTCCCTGGATCAATTAAAACACGTTTAACCTGAATTTTATTCATAAGAATAGAGATTACCAATACATCATTGTGGGGTTGTGACATCCCCTCTGCTTCATCGTCATTGAATGACAAGGTGCCTTCCGATACATAGTCTCGAGTTCGTTTCTCCCTGGTGATCGACACCTTGGTGCGTTTGAACACAGGCTCTTTGATATATCGACCCCACCAATGATCATGTGAATCACGTGATGTGGTTATTCCTGTTTGCATCCCTGTCTCTGAAGTTATTTTTAGCTCGGTCACTCAAGAATTCTCGAAGGTGACCCTCGTTGAACAGACGGGCCACCTCCTCCCTCAACTGTCTGCAGCCTTTGGTTCTATGACCACGGGTACCATGGTATTTGCATATTTGGTTAGGGTTCCTTTGGGCTGGATCAGTCTGTAGGGGTCTGGTCCATCTAGTATCCTTGATTCTCCCAATGTCTGATACAATACCTAATGCGTCGATGCTGAAGTTGTATTCTGATAATCGTGGTGCTTCTGTGGGATCGACATGTTTATCAAAGCCATTTTTTCTCATGAGCCCTCGAGAGCTCTATCCTCGATTATTCCTTTGATCATTTAGAACAGGATTACGTCCTGGGCCACTGTTTCTACGATTTGCGTTATATGGTTGATACCGATCTATGTTTGATCAGGGTTCTCTGTCGATGTCCCTTTGAACTTTGCGGATGGTCCTGTTAGGGTAGACGCAACTGGAAGGGTTCCCCAATTGATCATCCTCGACCCTGATCTTTGATTGGTACCGATTATGCACATTAACCCAGGTCACCGCTGGATATTCAATTAAATTATTCTTTAGCTGCCGTGATACTACTGAACTTCGTTCGTTCAAACCTTGAGTAAAGGCTTGAACAACCCAATCATCTATGACCGGGGATAGGTCCATGCGTTCATCTGGAACCGAGATACGAATTCCCTTAACATTTCATTCTTTATGTTTCACTTTAAAGAGGTCCGACTTCCTAGTTACAACCTTTATTGCTCCGACGTGTGCCTTCACAAAGGAATCTGCAAGCATGGTGAAGGAATCGATGGAATTGGGTGGCAGATTATGATACCATATCATCGCCGCTTTTGATAGAGTTTCTCTAAATTTCTTCAGTAGAACGGATTCAATCTCATCATCTTCTAAGTCATTCCCTTTTATTGTTCATGTATAAGAAGTGACATGCTCATTAGGGTCGGTGGTCCCATTGTATTTGGGAATTTCTGGCATGCGAAATTTCTTCGGAATGAGCTTCGGAGCCGCACTTGGAAAGAAAGGCTTATGCACGAACTTCTTTGAATCAAAATCTTTAGAATTGGTGGTGCCCCCGGTATTTTGTCAACCTGGGAGTTGTATGTTTCTACTTTTTTGTCATTCTCCACAATTTTCTTTTCACCTGATTCAGTCCGTTTAGTGAGCTCCTCGAGCATTTTCATAATGGCGGATCAGTCCCCGATTCATTGGAATTCTATCTCTCTGGTACAGGTTCGTCCCTACGAACAACTTCTAGTGAAGGTTCGGGTTCGACCCGACTTGGTGCTCGGTGCTGATTTTGTAGTTGTGCTATAACGGCTTGCTGAGCCTGAAGAATTTCAAATATCAATTGGAGGCTGACTCCACCGTCTTCTCCACCCTGCGTACCTCGACCACCTGATCGACCTTCCCTGTGTACGCTGCCTTCGGGATCAGCGCCTAGATTTGTATTTAGGGCGATATGTAAACCGACATCGGCGGGATTTGCAATTTTTACCCCCCTCGAAATCAGCCTGAGGCACCTCGATCCCTGGGGCGGCTATATTGTCATGTTCCCCGTGAAATCTGAGGCCGTTGTCACCATGTGTGGGTGTTGTTTGTGAGTTTGGCATATTTATCGTGTAAACAAAAATACTTACAAGAATAAGCGTAAAGTATTGTTGTTACACCCCATGTTTTCGTACGTGAAAGTACGCCATAAGTAAATTGATGAAAGCTCGAAAATGAGATATTACATCCCGCATTTTTCGTACGTTAAAGTTTCGTCGTAAGTTAATCGACGTAAGTTCGGGAATGATATTGTTTTAAGATTATTAGCATTTTATGATATTTCAAACAAGTAATGAGTAAATTCGTGAAGGTGAGAAGGTAAGCAAATTGAAGAAAATGAATTTCGTCGAAGTTTGACATTTTGGGATAAAATACGACCCGAGCTAAAATACCCGGTATATATGGACTAGTACCATACAAGGTACCACATAACCATGATAGTAAGGTGTATAAGGTATGTTAAAAGTGAGTAGTATTTTAAATAATTTGACATAATTCTTAATTATGTGGGTAATTTGGTATTATTGGTTAATGGGGGATTAAAAAATTAATTAAAGGATTGAGTGGATAAATAATGGATAAGATTTGACCCCCACTTATGTGGCAGCCATATAAGAGCCACTAAGTGACTCATAATTAAATGTGCAAATGGCATAAGCCAAGCCAAAGTGACAAATTAAACAAAATGAGTCATAGGACAAGGTAATACCTTGTTTACACGTAAAATTTACATAGTCTCTTTATTGGTAAGGTCGTTCTTACACCATTAAAAGAGAAATGGCACTGATTCAACGTGAAATTTCTCTGGAAACATACAAGATCCAACGTGAAATTGTTAATTCAAAGAAAGCTCGGTACAATCTTTCTCAAGAATATCATACAAATTTTTCCCTACTTCGATCCGCTATTACGTGTTTTCGCAAAAGAGAATCGGTTCAGGTATGTTAAGGCTAAGCCCTTCCTTCATTTGACATGATCTCGTAATTACACGAGTTTGATAACGAGGCATAAAGAGAAATTCATATTCCAAAATTTACGTATATTTTCCTAGTCTTGTAAGTTACAATATTCTCTTTATCGGGACTTCATATTCATTTGAGTATTTCCTTTTTCCAGTCAAGAGAGCAGAGAGTCTATATATACAGTATTATAGTATTTTCATTACCATCGAGCTATAATTGATGGGCAAGCCCCAATTGGGAAACCTCTGATCAGATGGTAAGTTATATACCGAGCATACTGTGGCCGAGCGCCTATGAGCGGGCCCAGTTGGTCGAGATACAGAGACAAGTATGACCGAGCACCTATGAGCGAGCCTACTACGGCAGAGCAATTATATATATATATATTCCTTATAGGGCCGTACAACTATTTTACTTATTATATTGAGAGAGTTGAGTCAGTATCAACAGGTAAGCATATCTTCAAATTATCTTTTACTTCTAGTTGCTTTCACTTATTATATTATAAATTCAGTTTCAGCTTCTAGTATATGGACTTACATACTCGGTATATTATTTCGTACTGACATCCCTTTTCTGGGGGCGTTGCATTTCATGCGTGCAGGTTCAGACAGACAGACGTGTAAACCTCCTCATTAAGTGTTTCCTGAGTTCAGCTCGATCGGTAAGCTCCATGCCTTTTTGAGTTGCTGGGTCTAGAGCTTTATGTACATCTTGTGTATATGTATATATGTTATGAGTAGGTCGTGGAGCTATTCCGATCACAGTATATCCACCAGTAGAGGCTTGTAGACATATCCTGCCAGTTAGTGCAGTATGTTGGGCTGGTAGGCCTTTTATGTATATTTTGTTGGTTTGCCAGCTATAGTAGTTATGACGGCCTTGTCGGCCCAGCTTTATATTGATATTTAGTCAGCATTTGCAGTTGTCTTGCAATGTGGCCCATGGCCAAACTATGACATCACATGTTCAGAGTTCCTTAGTCGCAAGTTGGTACGCAGGGATAGATGAGGCACCGGGTGCTGGTCTTTCCCCCAGGTTCGAGGCGTGACAAAAGTAGTATCAGAGCAGTTCTGTCCTAGGGAGTCTACAAGTCGTGTCTAGTAGAGTCTTGTTTGTGGGTGTGTCATGCACCACACTTATAAGTAGGAGGGTATAGGGTATTTAGGATTGTCACTCTTTCTTCTTACTCTAGATCGTGTGGTAGATCTCATTTATAAGAATACAAACTCCTAGCTTCTATTTTATCCGTAAAATGATGATACCTCCAATTGGTAAGAGATTGAATGAGGATATGGAAGAGTTGAGTCAGAGGAACTCGATTTTTTCATGATTCTTATGATGAGAAAATGTAAGGTTTTCGCCTCTTGATAAGGAGCCTTAAGGCAAGGATATCTATCCACCCGTATGGTGAAAGGCAATGAGAGATTCAGAAGATAGTACAAGTCTCAACAAGTAAAAGAAGCAAGGTGAGAAGGGTACGAGGCGCCCAGTTAATGAAGACTATCATTATTTACCATTCAGGACGGGAGATATAAGCATTTTGAGTTACCTTCAACGAAGCAGAGGTATGTACAATTGGCCACACCTATCTCATTTATGCCATATGGAAGCTAACAGAGTAGTATAAGAGAAGGAAGGATATCAGGATCTGACTAGAGTTAGAGTGACCCAAAAATGGTGAATTGATTGTTTGTGTTAGTTGACATTTCCGAAGGATATTGCAAATGTGTTAATAGATCTCCTTGTGAGACACCCAGATGGCGCACTATAAAATAATACAGCTAGATATGAGTACGATAAAGATAGACACTGGAAGCCTTGAAGGGATAAATATTACCTTAATGTGGCTCCCGTCCCTAGTAGAGTGAGAACGTTAAGCAACCCAAAGAGCCACTGGATAGAGCAAAGGGGAGCTAAAAGCAAAAGAATGTCTTGTTCGAGTTTTCAGAATAATGTGATATGCATAAATGTTAGCGGGAAATAAGAAAAAAGTTAATGAAGCATTATGAGTAAGATATGATACATGGATGACAACGGTATATCAAAAGATGATAGTATTACAGAATCTATAGTCAAGTGAAGGAAGAGACGAGAGGTGACATGCCTTAGGACAAAAAAAGAGTATAGGCCATACAGTCATGTCCTCATTTTGAGAAATATGTTCGCAACTCTAGCGCGATTACTAGAAGGAAAAGTTAAACCCTAGAGTAATAGAAATCAGTATGGGTTGGTGAACAAGATCAACTAAACATGAATTACGGACTGAGTGATCTGATAATAGTCGACATCACGAGAATTTCAGAGATTGCGTTCTGGCGATAATAGAATGGACGACAGAAGTACCCTTTAAAGGTCATTTAGGAAGATGCTTCCCTAAAGCAAGCAATATGAGTAAAGTTAAGCTTAAGGGACTGTATATGCTAGTTACACTAAGTGTCACCCTCGCGAGTAAGGAAATTTATTATCCTTGGTATAGAAGGATTACCGTGAGGCGAGGAAGGGTCATCGATAATATGAAAAGATGCCAAAGATGAAGAGGTAAAACAACTATATGTAGATTATCATAGAACTAAATCTTAGTACTTCCTTAAAGGGGGGAATATAGAGTGACGTGATATTAAATCAGAATTAAGTGGTTCTAGCAACTATGGAATGGGAAAGAAAGAATGCCATGAAAATGAGAAAGGGATGATATTGCACTCATTCAAATCCTACAGATATGCCACAATTCCAGAATATTATGCAAACACGACGTCAAGGAAAGGAAATAAGGGTTCCTGCCTGGGATGTTATTGATAAATAAGGAGCCAGTGCGAGAGGTAAGTTAAGATAAAGGAAATAACTCAAGAAAGATTACGCAGAATATTGACATGAGAATGGGCCAACGGGTAGATAGTAGTTGATTCAGGAAGAGCCTAGTTATGGCTAGATAAGAGGATACAGACAAATCAATAGATCGTGAAAGATAAACAAAGTGAACCCCAACATGGGGAATTCAGCCTCGCAGTAATGACATTATAATACTTGAGATATATTCATATAGGAGTTGGGGAAGTTAAAAAGATACCGTATGAGTGTTACGGAAATAACAGAGAGTGCCACTAGGAAGATAGTCAAAGTATCAGTTCAGAAGCAACCCTACAAGCACAAGGACGTGGAGGTAACTAACTACGGGTAAGTATAGGCAAGGAAGGACATCAGAAGGTCCATCGAGTATACAATATAATAAGCTCACAACTTTACAAGAGTTCGAGGCTCTTCCCTAAGTACTACAATGAAAGACTAGCTAAGGAAAATAAGAAAGAAGGTTTCAACCTAAACTCAGTGACCTAAAGAGGAAATGGTCTTGTAACAACAGTTTCACAACAACATTGCACGTCCTCCGTAAGAAAGAGGAACCTACCGAGGCTAATGGACGGGAAGTAAAATCAAAAGTAATAATCGAGATCATATGAAGTTGCACGAAAATTCCGGCATGCGTGGGAACTAAGACAAGCTAAGTAGGCACGCAACAAGGAGGCAGAAAGACCAAGGAAAGTAATAGCTTACGTTTAAAGGAAGCTGAGAAAGAACGGAAGGAATTATTCGATCAATTATCCAGGGTTAGTTATCCGGAGGTACAAAAGAGATAGTACAGTAGCCATATTTTATAATGGCTCTACAATAAAGCTTGTGAGAAGAGTACCGGGCTCATAAGAAGTCAGTATGAAGCTCCCACCGGATTGTGTATGCACCAGAGGTGCAAGTATTATAATAGAGCTTCAAGTTATGGAAGTGAATTACACCTAGGTGGAAGGGAGGTCATGAAAGAGATAGAAGATACGATGCGAGACTTTAAGGTAAGTAAGGTAAAGGAGAACAACGTACGAGATACTCAAAGGCAAGAGATCGTGAACAATCCATACTTCGGATAAAAGGCTAAAAGCGCTGGGATTCAGTATCCAGGAATGATAGCGGCATCGTCAATAGCATATCTTCCAGCCTATGGTCTAAGTATCAAAAATCCTGACTAAGAGAGTAAAGAAGAGTTAGAGACGATGTGATGTCTCGCTTGATGTTCCAAAATGACATAAGGAAATCTATGATGCAAGAAAGTTGAAAGGTTGTAAGTAATATAAATAGATATGTGTAGGTCGCAAGCTATTGTATAGTGAAGCGACAAGGTTCTAGAAGAAAGGAGTAAGGATAAGAACGGGCGAGTGAGAAGGTAATGAAAATGGATAAGTCCTCAGGATTAAGTCCATGAAAACAAGAAGTGCATATGGTTTCTCTAAGTTATACAAAGCTCACTATAGCCTGAATGAACTCAAAAGGAGTCTAAGACTAATAGCATTTAGAAGAGATGGAATGTTGCCCTGGTAATAGAATGAGGGTGTAATTGTGATATATAAAGGATGACGTTTGGCCTTCGATAGAGTAATGATCTGATGAAGAAAATAAAGGGACCTTATGAATTGGACAGGATTAAAATACCCACGCAAGGTGAATCACATTGGGATGCTGTGAGATACAGGTATGAAAGCATGGTATCGCCCCAGGTGGATCAGTCTAATCATTTCAGATGTTCCCCGATGAAACATGAACCCTAGCGGCAGTGTTACATAAAAGGTTATGATATCAAGGGTAGATTATAGATCAATATTGAGGTGAATCAACAATGGATGAATAAAAGTTATAAAGTATGAGATGAGATTAGGCCGTCATTCTTAAGATGAACAATAATGTGGAAGCATTAAAGGACATAAACTTATATGTATTGAATAAGCAATGAAAGTAACCTAGAATTTGGTAGCAGAAATCAATAACGAGAAATCGAGGTAAGAGTTACAGTATAATATATCCTATCTTGATGCACTAAAGTCATACATATCTATGAAATAAGGTATAACAATATTCGTAAGTTCAAAAAAGTACCGAGTGAAGGACTTCAGTATACCTATAGATGCCCAGAGGGACATCTTGTCAATCTCTACATATGTTTACAAAGTGAGGCCTAGATATGGGCTAAAAGCTGGAGGAAAAAAGAGAGAAGAGTTGCATAGGCGCACTTACAAGGTCAGAGTCGTACATGCTGCATGATAGAAGGTAGCAACAGTTACAAGATTGGAAGGATTTCGACCACGAGTCGTGGTGTGAGAAAAAGGCCTAAAGGGGGAAATGCCCTGGTCTTTGGGAGCCATTCACTGAACAGTTGCCTAGATGGAAAGAGAAGTACTAAAGTATTCGGAAAATATAGCTTATGAAAATGATAAGTGCATCAGTCAACATTTGAGGACAAATGTTCCAAAGGGGGGAATGATGTTACACCCCATATTTTCACACGTGAAAGTACGCCATAAGTAAATTGATGAAAGCTCGGAAATGAGATATTATCCCGCATTTTTCGTACGTTAAAGTTTCGTCGTAAGTTGATCGACGTAAGTTCGGGAATGAGATTATTTTAAGATTATAAGCTTTTTATGCTATTTCAAACAAGTAATGAGTAAATCGTGAAGGTGAGAAGGTAAGCAAATCGACGAAAATAAATTTCGTTGAAGTTTAATATTTTGGGATAAAATACGACCCGAGCTAAAATACCTGGTATTTATGGACTAGTACCATACAAGGTACCACATGTCCATGATAGTAAGGTGTATAAGGTGTGTTAAAAGTGAGTAGTATTTTAAATAATTTGAGATAATTCTTAATTATGTGGGTAATTTAATAATTATTGATTAATGGGGGATTAACAAATTAATTAAAGGATTGAGTGGATAATTACTGGATAAGATTTGACCCCCACTTATGTGGCAGCCATATAAGAGCGACTAAGTGACTCTTAATTAAATGTGCAAATGGCATAAGCCAAGCCAAAGTGGAAAATTAAACAAAATGAGTCATAGGACCAGGTAATACCTTGTTTACACGTAAAATTTGCTTATTCTCTTTATTGGTAAGGTATAGGACATTTCAAAAGTTAAGCAAAATAACATTCTTACACCACTAAAAGAGAAATGGCACTGATTCAACGTGAAATTTCTCTGGAAAATTACAAGATCCAACGTGAAATTGTTAATTCAAAGAAAGTCCGGTACAATCTTTCTCAAGAATATCATACGAATTTTTTCCTACTTCGATCCGTTGTTACGTATTTTCGCAAAAGAGAATCGGTTCAGGTATGTTAAGGTTAAGCCCTTCCTTCATTTTGACATGATCTCGTAATTACACGAGTTTGATAACGAGGCATAAAGAGAAATTCATATTCCAAAATTTACGTATATTTTCTAGTCTTGTAAGTTACAATATTCTCTTTATCGGGACTTCATATTCATTTGAGTATTTCCTTTTTCCAGTCAAGAGAGCAGAGAATCTATATATACAGTATTACAGTATTTTCATTACCATCGAGCTATAATCGATGGGCAGGCCCCAATTGGGCAACCTCTGATCAGATGGTAAGTTATAAACTGAGCCTGATGTGGCCGAGCGCCTATGAGCAAGCCTAGTTGGTCGAGATACAAAGACTAATATGGCCGAGCGCCTATGAGCGAGCCTATTACGGCAGAGCAATTTTTTATATATATACCGAACCTTATAGGGCCGGACAACTATTTTACTTATTATATTGAGAGAGTTGAGTCAGTATCAACAGGTAAGCATATCTTCAGATTATCTTTGACTTCCAGTTGCTTTCACTTATTATATTATAAATTTAGTTTCAGCTTTCAGTATATGGCCTTACATACTCGGTATATTATTTCGTACTGACGTCCCTTTTCTGGGGCGCTGCATTTCATGCGTGCAGGTTCAGACAGAAAGACGGGTAGACCTCCTCATTAAGTATTGCCCAAGTTCAGCTCGATCGGTAAGCTCCATGCCTTTTGGAGTTGCCGGGTCTAGAGATTTATGTACATCTTGTGTATATGTATATATGTTATGACTAAGTCAGGGAGCTGTTCCGATCATAGTATATCCACCAGTAGAGGCTTGTAGACATATCCTGCCAGTTAGTGCAGTATGTTGGGCTGATAGGCCTTTTATGTATATTTTATTGGTTTGCCAGCAATAGTAGTTATGACGGCCTTGTCGGCCTAGCTTTACATTGATATTTAGTCAGCATTCACAGTATTCTTGCAATGTGGCCCATGGCCAAAGTATGACTTCACATGTTTAGAGTTCCTTAGTCGCAAGTAGGTACGCAAGGATAGATGAGGCACCGGGTGCCATTCTCACCCCCAGGTTCGGGGCGTGACAACTGTGTGTTGTCAGAATCAGTATTAAGCAATCACTATTATCCTTAGCCCCACGTGGGCGCCAAACTATTTACCTTTAAAATTGGATAACTATTAAACTTATAATTTGTTTTAAGGACACGTGATTTTACCTAATACCAATTGATAAATACGAAAATTAGTAATAGAAATTAACAATAAGATAAAGCAAACCAGTTGAAACAGAATTCAGTCGTCGAGCTAAAGTGGCCTCGAACTAGTCGATATTAGAACAGTTATGAATAAAGCAGAAGTAAACTGATGAACAAGAATGTATAAGCGGGAGAGGAAGTGTTGTATTGCTTTGATATGTGTGAACAATGTGTGTTACAAATGATTAGAATTCCCCTTTATATAGTAAAGGAATTTTACTTATGGTATAACTTTAATTACGGAAGGAAATCTCATGATTAGCTAATTAACTGTTCCTGATTTGATCCGTTCCGAGATTTCCTCCATGATCTTCGACCAATCATGGATATCTCGCATTTCTGTTATTATGCTATCTTTGATCTTGCTCGATGTCTGTTCATTTGTTCTCGATCGCTACTAACCTCGATCTCGACAGGTACCTCGAATCCCGAACTCGTTACCTTGTCCTCGTGCTTTGGTCTGATCCACTACGGGGCTGACCTTTGATGCAACTCCCTGGTCTCTAATAATAAAATCGAGTGGGCCTAGTTTTAATCGTATACAGTGCAGAAAGCTTTTTTAAGTCTAGGAATTCTTATTTTATTGTGACAGCATTATAAAATAGTACTCTTTTAGCATGAATATTTCAAAGGATATTCACAATCCACCTTTCAACAAGTAATTTTAAAAACTAATTAAAGGCTAAAAGGTAGAACTAAACCTAATTTTAATTTTAACATGAATTTTATATTTTTACTACTTCTAAAATAGTATTAACGTACTCCTTTTAGAACCCGTGAATTTTATATAATTTTATTACAATCATAGACGCTTAGTTCTTTACTAATTTATTGAAATAATCATTATATTTTTTCTTATTGATTGAACTAATAGCACAATTTATATTTTTTTAGCGAGAAAAAAAGTATCTTTTGTCGGTTAGTTGACTTTATTTGTGTTTTCTATAATGAATTTAAGAATATATAATTTTTCAAACAAATTTTTACATAATAACTTACATGTTCAATGGTTAATGTGTTCATGTTAAACTAAAAATGAAGAATGATAACTTGTGAAACTAAAATAATGGTACTATATAAAATTTGTAATGATTTTTAAGTTGAATATATTGACCTACATGATTGAGGGTTTATATGGTGGTATAGTCTCTCTGTTTATTTTGTTAGCTAGATAAGTTCAATAATTACTATTTTCAAGAACTTATATTTTTTATAACTTTTATTTTATCACTCAAACATAATTTTTAATNATATATATATATATATATATATATATATATATATATATATATATATATATTATTTTAATAGTTCATATTCATCGAGATAGTGTTCTCTCATAATCGTTTGTCTTTTTTACCCTTTAAAACTGGCTTTCACGTCAGATAAAATAGTAATTTAAGTTATTTTTCTAAATTGTAAGAATAGTCATTTATTATTTTCCTAATATTTTGGAATAATTACTAAATTGTTTCCCTAACACTAATGATATTGATCTATAAAATCATATTGTTTGATTGGAGTCCTTCATTTAAACTATATTTAGATTTAGGGCATTGAATTCCAAGCATTTGACGAGTATTTTTTTATATTGGTTTAGGAGTATTTTTTTATTATAAAAGCTTAGATTTAGTAGTTCTTGTTCTCCTTTTCTTGGTTTAGGAATCCTTATTTTCCTCTTCGTTTTCTTTTTTTCTCCAGTTTTTGAAGTACTTTGTCAAGGTTTACGAGTATTTCTTTCAAATAATTACTCATTGAATTATTTTTCTTATATTTAGAATTTAATGTCAACTAAACTTTTATAATTAAATCAAACATGGAGTATGAACAAATATCTCTCAATCATAAATGTAGTAACCTCAATCAATTCTAATTTTTACAAAATTCAAGTATCAAGCTTACTAAGAAAATATTTTAATTTTAAGAATATAAGAGAAAGACGAGTGTTGATAAGATTCAACAACACTAACGGTTTTACTAACGTAACAGTCCAAAAGTGATGTCATAACGGATTTTTTATTACAATGAACATAGATTATTATTGGATAAAAATTATAATTATAGTTAAATATTTAAACTTGGGATGCGCTAATAATAAAATTTGAATCAACAACAAACACAATTATTCTCCTTAACGTTAAAAACAAATCATTAAGTCTCGATTAACCAAAAAAAACCTTTGATTTAACTAATGTGCGAAAATTTCAAGTCATTTTTTGCGAAATTCATCATATAAATCGGTTATAGTATAGTATTAAGAGTTAAATTATTAAAAATGCAAATGTTTAACAACAAAAGTGAAAATTAGAAGATAAAATATATTCTAAGTGAGTTGTCATTAAGTAATTTTTTTTCTTAGTATTCATTTAAACAAATGACAACTCTCTATATTTATTGTAAAATATTAACTTTATGTAGATATTTTAAAGTTAGCATTTGATAGCTTGATTTATATATTTTTCTTATACATATATTTTATTGATTGACGCTAAGCACACGTATACGTATACTAAAGTTAGTATAATAAAAGAGGCATGAAACACATTTGTAGTAAATTCTTATTTGCTGTCCAAAAATATGCAGCCCATATATGATGCTTGTCTAAAAGTATAATATGCGCTCAATAATTGTAAACCAGCAGTGCTAATCAAGATACAAAGGCATCACATCAGTAGATCAAAGTCATAAAAACTTTTAGATAATACAATAGTGAGAACAAAGCAACATCTAACGGACATCTATTATTTTTGATGATCCGCCGATGTCGAAATCAACCATTCTAATAGTCTGTTTGGCCAAGTTTTTAAAATTATGTGTTTTTTCTCAAAGGCGTTTTTCTCGAATCACTTCTGAGCAACAATTAGTGTTTAGGCTAAACTGTATTTCCCTCAAAAATATTTTAAAAAAAAGTGCTTCTGGAGAGAAACTATTTTTTCTCGAATCTTGACCAAACACGCTATTAAGATTCATAAACAAAGGTCCACAAACAAAGTTGAATGCCTTTTTTTTTTTGGAACAATAAGACACTTATATTAATAATAATAATAATAATAATAATAATAACATGAAAAGCAAGCTAGGGTACTTTACCAATAGTGTTGTCTCATACAAACTTCACTTAGGGGGACAATTATGCCTTCTAAGGCACATTCATTGCCTACGCAACTAGGTTACTACACACATTTGAAGAACATGTTCGAGAATATATAAAGTCATCATGATATTTTCCAAAAGCATCCATTGCAAAAGCAGGAGGAAGCATAAAGTAGCAAAGTTTATTATAACAATGATCCATTAGAGCCTTTTTTGCTAGTAGATGTGCCACCATGTTCCCTTCCCTGAAGATATGCTTCATTGTTGTCGCGCCCCTTACTCCTCGCGGAGATCGGGTTTATGACATTGGTTGGGACAACTCGTTCCTATTGGGAAAGGGGTTTGCATATTTTGAAGAGTCACCACCTAACGATTTTAACGGTGTGTTAGGGCACCTAAGAGGTTCAATTATGACTACGTTACTAACCAGAGATTTGGGTAAGGGCTTGAAATTATCCTAAGGGGAAGGTGTTAGGCACCCCTCAGGATCTACAAGTGTGGT
This sequence comes from Nicotiana knightiana, assembly GCA_005239525.1. Taxonomy (NCBI): domain Eukaryota; kingdom Viridiplantae; phylum Streptophyta; class Magnoliopsida; order Solanales; family Solanaceae; genus Nicotiana; species Nicotiana knightiana. Next base: position 35,448 of record ML435130.1, on the reverse strand, counting down.
TCCCGGCCAATTGGTTTCGTGAATTTGTACAATTAGCAAATAACAAGTAAAGGCTCAAATAAGTGAGGGTTTAAGTCTTACGCATGCAGATGTTTAAGAAAACAGTAAAGAAGATTAGCTTTCGAAAAGGATTACGAGCTAAGCATATAAAAGGTGTCCTGGGTTTATAATAATATGGATCACATCAATGCAATACCCGGTAATCACCCCTCGAAGAAGGGCTACACGTGGCATTAGCGCACCAGTCATCATATCCATATTCTACCCTTCCCGCCCCGTAAGGTTATTAAAAACGAGTGTTGGTCTCGACCTCTATTGCATGTTGTTACCCGTCTTTTCCTATCAGTCCCGGGGGGAATTAGGACTCCTATACTAAAGGGAGGTGCTAGGCAGACCCTCAAGTTTTAAAGGTAAAATTCTAGGGCGACAGATAACAAAACAAGCAGGACTGCAGATAAAGGAAAGCATAGAAAACTAGATAAAGGCTCAAGTATTCCTCCACACACATTACACATAAGCAGCATGTCTCATACATAACTAAGGTCCATATTGATTCATAATCCTAAAGCATGGTATCTAGGTGATAACACAAAGACAGATTTATTGCATAACTCAGAGAGGAAGTCTTAGTCAGGCTCGCCTACTGGTTTTAAGCATGCTGACAGTTAAACATGATCACAAAGACAGTTCTGACTTTTTTTTTTTTTAAGTTAGTTACCTAAGGCTTGCCTAGGTGTAGGATAACATGCAACAGTTATTCAGATTTGTTACGACTCTAGGTTGTTTATAGCTAATAACATGCAATTCTAGGTGTTGAAGATGTACAAGGACTAGTTACCAATTCTTTAGAACAGGAAATTGTTTTAGATATCTGTATTTAGACTAAGTGCAGTTAAATAGATACGATCATATAGCATGATATCTAATGATGCGTAATAACTTAAACAGGATTTCTAAATGCACATAGAATCACAGCATTTCAGGAATAGCATAGGGGATATATCTTTAATGGTTGTTTACCTAGAACAGGATCTCTACGTGCATATCATGATGAGACATGATTGCGGTTTATTTATCCTAGGACAGTACTTCTAGTGAAGTTTCAGAACATGGGCAGAATCACGTAATAGCAACTTATTTTATTGTTTATCCTATAGGCAGGATTTCTAAGCGTAGATGAGATGTTGAATACACATAGATCCTAAGTAGCATGATATTTAATGCATGGCGTGTTGTACCTAAACATGGTTGCTATTGCACATGGAGAAAATAAACCTAGAAACATGGTCTCTACCCTTAATTATACTACAACATGCATATCACCCACCCATTTTTCACTATCCGACCCCAGAGTGGTTTGCAATTAATTATTACAGACCATTGAATATGAATTACACAATTGAAATAGAAGAAAAAATAAGAAGTTAACTATAGGGAGCCTACAGAATAGGCTCAAATCTCCAGGTCCTCAATGCCAGGTAATGTTTCACAGCCTTTTCACAATCCGGGTGTGTCAAAGTTCCCTAAGGACCTCAAGGGCTCCCGGGCAATGCTCACACCCAGATTTCATAGCCAAAATAGAGTAAGTGCAGTGTGGAATGGCCAGCCTCCGTGTGTCAAAGTTCAGAGGGAGCTCAAGGGTCCCGAGGCAATGCTCACACAGAAGGGGCAGAACCTAGACTTCTAAGAGTATATGTGGGAGTGCTTTTTTTATTTTTAAAAGGTTTAAGTAAGAAAACAGTTTTGAGAAAGGGTAAGTAAGAAAAACAGTTTTGAAGAGGGAAACTTGATTGGAATAGAAGTTCAACATCACACAAAGGACCAGGGATAGTCCAACAATCACAAGCAGGGGTAATGGGATTTGAGGGACAAATACAGAGCATGTGAGGGCAAACATGTAGTAGGTAGAAACACATATAGGCATGAAATCAGAAGCTCCTAAGGGTTCAAAGGATCAGGGGTACAGTAAAGTACTGGATTGGATTAACATATCAACACCAAACAACTAAGACTATGATCACTAATGTACCAATCATAGGCATATGGATTCACGTAAGAAACAGGTGTTAAGTATACAGAAACATGCTGGTCATTGACAAGTAAAGCCTAACTTAACATGCAGAGGGGAGTTCAGGATCCTAGTTACATGTTGAACAACAGAATAATAAGTAAAGCAAATTAGAAACACAGTGAATTGCAACAACAACAGAAACATGTTGGTTTGAGAACCGAAATCTGAATTAGAACATACCAGTGAAGTAGAGAAAAGCAGTAACACAAACAAGAAGTAGGAAATGCACAATAGTTAGCCTTGGCTTGCAGCCGACTAACTTAGAATAGTAGTAATTAGCACAGAAGAGAGAGAGAGAGAGAGAGAGAGAGACAGCAGAGAGTTTTTAATTGTGAGAGAGAGAGAGAGAGTTGGACAGATCAATTCGTGTCTGTGTGTGCCATGGAATGAATAGAGTATATATAGTTTTGAAAATAGGCAGAAATAAGGTAAAGTCCATAGTTAAGCAGTAAAATAAGGAATTAGAATCAATCAACACAAAATCAGTTTAAGTTCTTCCCTTAATTAAGGGGTTAAATTCCAAATGGTACTAAACATGTTATCAATAAGGTAATTTCAGCATAGTAAAAGTAGGAGACATGTGATCAATAAGGAAAGACACCATATGAGGCACATAAGGAAATAAATTTCAGCATGGTAAAGGTATAAGGCATGTAATAGAGGCTAAGTTCAGAATATTCCAATTAAGGAAGGCACATGTAAATTAATTTAATAGAACTATTCATAGAAATAAGGCAAGAGATAATTTAGATTATGAAAATCAATAAGGAAACCCTCGAATGAGGTTCTAATTACAGGAAATCCGCATCAATTAGGGAGAATATCACATATTTAAGGGAATACTCAGAATCCATAGAGAATAGTACTAATCGCAGATTCAAGTGGCAAATAGAATTGACTTAAGCGGAATAAACACACATTAAGCAAAATTAGAAACCTTAATCACAAAATTAGGGATTCACATCAGAACATAACAAATAATTAAAGGACCTAGCAGAACAAACATGTTTTAGGCAGAAGTGACGAAGGGTCAGAAACCCTAACAACAAACATAGAGCAAAAATCACAAAATCACGCAGTGTACATGAAAGAAAAGTAGTCATACTAGAACAGGCAAAACATTATCGCAAAATAAACTCAGAATCGCGGATTGAAACCAAAAATTTGGGGGTTTTATCAAAATGAATCAAACAAAAGGGGAAAAGCTTAAATCATGTTTAAGCACGATGAGAATCATAAGATAATGCTATGAAATTGGAAAGAGAACTGTTTTGAAAAAGGTTTTAAAAACCCTAGTTCGAAAAAATGAAGAATCGTTTAGGAAACTAAAAAATCTTTAAAGAAAACATGGAAAGAACTCATAATATGTATAGATTTGTTACAGATATAAAAGAATCGGAAGGTTTAGAAGTTAGGGTTTCAAAGCGAGAACCCAGAGGGGAGAAAAAAACTCAAAAGTCACTGGTTTTAACCGTAAAGTGGTAAGATCTTACTCGGATGGACGGAAAAAATGGCATGAGATCGTAGGAGCCGAGTGAACCGCTTCTGGTTCACTTGAGGTCTTCAAAGGCAGTGACACATGGTAAGGATGGAGCCATGAGGCTGTGGGTGGTGAAACCACCATGTTTTTCGGCAAGGCGACAGTCAGAGAAGAGGAAGATAGGCTCAGCAGGTGGAGCGTTTAGAGAGAGATGAGTCAGCGGAGTAAGGAAGTGAAAATGAGAGGGGGGAGGGTAGTCTTTAGGTTTAATTATGGAAGGGATTATCTGGACCGTTGATCAGATTTGATCAACGGTCGAGATTGCATCAAGGTTGGGCCGGGTAGTGTAGGAATTGGGCTTGTGTATGTTGGGTTATTTCAATTGAATTAGGGACTAGGCCAATTTTAGGATAAAATTGAAATAATGGTGGCTAATTGTTAAATACTCACTTAAATTAGCTAAAACAATTTATAAAAATAGCTGATAATTATGGAAAAATAAAATTGATGCTTAGAAGATAAATTAAAAATGATTAATTAGTATTTAAAATATACAATGACTAGTTATTGGATAAAAAATAGTATAAAATATGTGATTAGGCTATAATTGCAAAATTATTGCAATTGTAGCCAAAGAGTGCCAATTTGGCTAATTGTGAAATAATTTGGTCTTAATAGGACCAAAAATAATACATTAAATGAAGAAAGATTTTTGAAATCATTTGTAATGCGATTTTGTAATTAATTATTGGAAATAAAATGCTGGATAAATTAAAATAAATATAGAAAAATACCAATTGCTATGAAAGCATGATTTTGAAGGTATATATGCAAATTAAAAAATATTTTGATATAAAATTGGGTATCAACAATTGTGATCTCCCCTTGCTTGGCTGCCTTCTCCAGTAACAACCTGCATTCATAAATTAAGTCATTGTAAGTTGGATAATCATCATGAAGGAATCGTATGACCTCTGTGGCATCTGTTTCCACTTCGATTGGGAATATATGTTCTTTGATGATTATTTGAAGTGCCTACCGAAATGCTTGAAGTTCTGCTTGGATCGGAGATGTTGTGTGATGTTTATCGTAGTAGCCTAGTATCCAATCACCTTTGTTATTGCGGATAATTCCACCATGGAGGAGATTCTTGTCAAATGCCCCATCTTTATACCACTACTTTGGAGGAGCCTGACACCTAACTTTGAGTTTAAACTTGATAGTGTTAGTGGTAGGCTTGGATGTTAGGAGATGGTATTCTAACGCTTGGTTAAGAATTTTCCTTGTGTTAATAGGCGTGCTAGTATTATTCAAATTGTTTTCATTTCTGTTTTGCTATATGGTCCATAATGCGAAGGGAAAAGTTTATTCACAAGAGATGTGTTTGAAGTTTTTTTTTTGGGTTTTCTAGGGCGAAGAAAATCCACCCAATGATCGATGTTCCCTAACGCAGTGACGTCCACTCCAATAGACTGCCAAAAGTTTTTTGCAATTGTACATTCCCAAAAGATATGGATTATAGACTCATTAGTATCCTTGCAAATAGGCAGTTTGTATCGATATTGATACCAATTTTGCCAAGGTATTCCTATTAGGGAGACGAGTGTGGTAGCATTTTCAAAGAAAAAGTTTTATTTTCCTTGGGCGCTTGACATCCCAAAGCCAATTTGAATTAGCATTTGGGGTTGGTTGTGGTTCAATTACTTTATAACAAGAATTTGTGGTGAATACCCCACTAGAATTTATACTCCAAATGAGATCATTGGCACTTGAAGGATGAGATGTTAGGGTTAAGGAGTTGATATTTGTAATAATACTTTGAGGAAGTTCGAATGATATTTTCCTAAGGTTCCAATTGTTATTATCCCTGATGTCATTTATTGTTAAACAATCCTCTTTATAGTTGAGGGGACCTATCACATTATTTCGAAGGTTTGTGAAATTTGGGATCCAATTCGTACCCCATAAGTTCATGTTTGAGTGTTGGTTAACTGGCCACCTTATTCCTTGTTTACAAATGTTCCAACCCTTTAATAGGCTCTTCCAAGTATTAGACCATCCACTAGATTTATGGCTATGACCATATAAGCTAATAAGGACATAAGCCTAGAGGGAAGAAGGATTATTAAGGGTTCTCCAAGCAAGGCTACCTAGTAGAGCCATATTTTTGGACTTAGCTTTCTTGATGCTTAGGCCACCAACTTCCTTAGTGTTGGTAACCATGTTCCAACCAATAAGGTGAAGTTTTTTCTTATCACTAGTAGTGCCCCAGAGGAAATATCGTTGGATCTTGTCAATTTCCTTTAGAGTTTTGCTAGGCAGAAGAGCTAATTGCATTTGGTGATTAGGGATTGTATTTAGAGTAGAGTTTATGAGAGTGCATCTACCCGCCATACTGAGCCACTTAGCATTCCAATTATTTAGTCTTGCCCGCATTTTATCAATGATAGGTTGGTAGTCCTTATGCCTAGGGTGGTGGTGAGGCATGGGAAACCCTAGATAATTGCCAAATGATTCACCGATTTTCATTTCAAAGGTGTTCATGGCCATAACTATTTGTTCATCAGTGCAAGACTTTGACACAATTATTTTTTATTTGTCTTTGTTGATATTAAGCCCAGAAAGGCAACAAAAGGTGTCCATGCTCCTCCACATTGCAGTGATTGTTTTAGTGTTTTCTCGACCCATTAGGGTTAGGTTATCCGCAAAGAACAAGTGTGACAATGGGGGGCATTTTTTATTAAGCTTAATGGGGTCCCAATTATGAATGTCCACTTGGTGTACAATATTTTTTGATAGCATGTCCATGCATAAAATGAAGATATAAGGAGACATGGGGTCACCTTGACGGATGCCCCTTGTAGGAGAAAATTCCTCATTTTTATTGCCATTTACTAATATGGAGATTGTACTAGTTGATATACAGCTAAGGATTAAGGAAGATATGTTGTGAGGAAAGTTAAAATATCTGAGAGTTCTATAAATATAGGACCATTATAGTTTATCAAAAGCCTTTTTCCAGGTCAAGCTTTAGGATGCAGTTTTGCTTTCCTTTACGGGCGTTAAACCATTTTAACACCTCTTAGATAATAATAGTATTATCACTAGCTCGCCTATCTTTTACAAAGCTTGCTTGTTGATTATTAATAAGGTATTTTAGGAAAGGCTTGATTCGATTGGTAATGACTTTTGTGACAATCTTATACAAAGTGTTACATAAACTGATAGGCCTGAAATTTCTTACTTGATTAGCATTACTAAATTTAGGGGTTAGACAAAGGTAAGTTTTATTAACTTCTTGAGGCATAATACCGATCTCAAAAAAAATTTGGCAAAAATTAATAACCTTATTGCCTAGAATTGGCCAAAATTTCTAGAAGAAAAAGGGTGCAGACCATCAGGTCCAGGTGCCTTGTTTGGTTTAAAGGAGAATACTGATCTTCTAATTTCATGGTTTCTTAGTTTGCTATCAAGGGTAGACAGATCAATTTTGGTGAAAGAAGCCTTGTCCATTTTTATGGTTGACCAGTTAGTGTTTTCATGAGAAGTTATAAAAATGTTCTGAAAGTAATTGATAACATAATTCATTAGGGCATTTTGATCCTCTACCCAACTTCCTGAGCTGTTTTTAAAATAGACAATATTGTTTCTACGTCTATGATTAGTGGCTTGAATATGGAAGAATTTTGTATTCGCATCCCCATCGTTTAACCAATTAACCCTAGAGCATAGTTTCCAATAATCTTCCTCTAATTTAAGGATAGTGTTATATTCCTCAACAAGGTTCACTTCAAGGTCTCTAAGGAATTGATTAGTTTGGTAATTAGGAGGGTTTTGAATACCCTGAATTCGATTTAAAATTTTTCTTTTCCTAGCAAAAATATTTCCAAAAGGTAATGGCTCTCCATTCTAACACATTTTTGTGAAATGATTCCGTACCCCCAATTATATCCCTATTTACCCAACTGTTTGACACAACTTTAGGGAAGTCCGGGTGTGAGCACCAGAAGGTTTCGAGCCTAAATGGTCTTGCATGGGTATTATTAATATTATTATTTAGATTAACTAATATAGAGTTGTGGTCCGAGTGTAGTTTTGGGAGGTGCGTTACTGTAATATTTGTAAATGCTTGTAACCACGCACAATTGGAATAACCCTATCTAGTCTCTCCATGATTAGGCCCCCCTTTTTTTTCTATGATGGTTGGACCAAGTGTATTTACATCCCTTAAAACCTAGATCTACTAGATTACAATAGTCTAGGCAGTTTATGAGAGTTTTAGCTCTTTTTTTATTTACAAATATACCCCCAAATTTATCACCCGGGTCTACCACTTCATTAAAGTCACCTCCAATCAACCAAGGGCCACTATAATGATAAAACGTATGTTTTAGGTCTTCCCATAACAATTGTCTATATACTATGTCATTACTAGCATAAACAACAATAAATAACCAAGTAAGGTACTTAGGTTTTACCTCGATCATTGCATGGATAGCTTGATTATTCCTAGTGAAGTTGTTAACTGTCACCACATCATGATTCCATAAGATTACCAAACCTCCAGCTTGCCCAATGGCAGGGACTTCTATTATCTCAGTGAAATGAAAATCCTCCAGAATTGAGACATGACTCTCCATTTTAGTCTCCAACAAGGCTAGTAGACATGGTCTATGGGTATCCATAAGCTCACGAAAGTGTCTCCTAAAGTTAGCATTATTTTCTCCCCTCACATTCCAAATGATGATAATGTTTGGTTGATACATTGATTGATTATTGTTGGGGATGTTGTTGGGATCCCTCCGTATGGAGGGAACCAGTATCACCACATGTTTCCCCACAGTTGGGTCCTGGGGGGGGAGGGGGGGGACGAATGTCCAATGAGCATTTGTAAAGGGTTGATGGGCAGCTGAAGATACACTTCCTCTCTAGCATATCCTTGAAGATGAGTATTTTTACCTCGCTTAGGCTTGAAAAGGCTACTGCTGGTTCCCCAAGTCTTCTTCCTCCTAGACCTCTTCCTGGTTTTGCATGTTTTGAACTGGGGCTTGTTCTTCCATTGGAACTGGTTGTGGACCTTTTTGTTGGTCTTGAATGTGTTGGAGAGTCCATTGTGTGAATATGGGGTTTAGAAGCATCAAATCCTCCGGTTTAAATAAAGGGAGGTTGAGAGGTGCATTTTGTGGGAGGAGTTGGTTGGAGTTGTGGGGTAGGTTCCACATTTGTTGCATGTTTTGGACTAGATTCTGATTTAAGGAAGGTGCTAGGGGTTGGAGAATATTTGTCATCCACATTTGGTTGACATAGTTTTCCATGGCTAGGCTCATCCCCTCGGAGATTAGTTGTGCAAGGTAGTGTGTGTTCTGGATGATTATGATCGATTCATGGCCGTTTATTTCCATTTGGAAGGAGACTGCATGCCCCTGGAGACCTAGTCCTATCCATGATTGTGGTACATGGTTGGGAGGACTCTAGGGCTGGGCGTATATTACTGGAAGTGGGGGGAGTTGAGGAGTTAGTGGAGGTAGATTGTTCATAGTTTGATTTCGAGAGAGGTGGAGTAATTGTATCAGCCTATATCTCCTTTGTAGTGTAAGTGGTGGTCTTAGCATTGTTGGGGTGATCTTGTATTATAAGGGAACTAACGTCTGGGAGGGGAGTAGGGTTTGTGATTATTTCCTCTATTAGTGTAGGAATGAGAGGGGGTTGCGTGAGGGTTATATCCAAATCTTGCATGGATTTACCCTCCACCACTTGTTTGATCTCTACTTTCATGTGTTGCATGGTAGATTGAGTGTCAAGGTTGGAATCTGCATGGTGAATGTGCATATTTTGTTTTTTATTTATTGAGTAGTTGTTATTATTAAGATAGTGAGGGGTGTCATTAGTAGAGGTAATATTGTTTGAGCATATCCGATTGGCTATAGGGTGAGTTAAATCCATCTCCATATTTTTGGACAAAGGATTTTTGTTATTATTACAATTATGATGTTGAGACACGTTTTGGACACTTGTATCATTCACTTCCTACTTGCCATGCAAATTGGAAGGATTTTTGATTAATTTTGTTTTTGTATTTTCCAAAACTTTGTGCTCCTGCGGGTGGTTAGCAAAACCACTACCCATTCCATTGGGTGGTTTACCATGAAGATCATTGGCTAGAATAATATATTCATCACAATGGTCCATTGAGGCATTGGATGAAGCTGCATTAGGGTCCTTGAGCAGTTGCTTATTAACGTAACTTAAGGGTCGTGTGTTAAGATACTTACCTGACAGGGCATCAAACATGTGAACTTTTACCTGGAACACTTGATGGACTAGCCTTATTCATGGATTGATTGGCTGCCTTAGCTCTGTTTTTCCTAGGAAAAGAGACTGCCATCCACTCATGTGTAGAGTCATCCTTGGTTTGTTGCATTTCCAATGGTGCTGGACCTCCTTTCTGGTTGGTTTGAGGAGCCCTATAGGGGCAGACTCTGCTTGAGTTCCCTAGTCTTCCACAGATTTTGCATAGAAAATATTCACCTTCATAAAGTATAGTTTGCATGTGTTGGCCAATCGTTATAGAATTTTGTACTGGATGCTCCAGTGGTAGTTCCACGCAAAGGCGTGCATATCTTCCTCTTAATGTGGCTGATGTGCATGCATCCACTTTAAGTAGTTTTCCAATGCAATGCAATTTCCAATTTTTGTTAGGATTATGCCATCATAGAATTCCGTGGGGAGTTGTGATAGTCTTACCCACACGGCAATATAACTTTGATATGCTTTGGTGACTACAAAATTAGGCACCCATCTTTGCACTGATAGAAAAAATCCATTAATGAACCAAGGTCCCTCATGTAGTATTCTAGTCATGCTTTCCTCCTTAGCTAGCTTGAATGTGTAGTAATCTTCCCCAAGGTCTATTAGAGGGAAGTTTTCGTCTATCTTCCATAGTTCTTGGATTTTCTTCTTTAGGTATTGATAAACTAGTCGTTTGCCCATAAGTTTGATGATGAGGGAGTACTTCCAAGGGTTGTACATCCTTTGTCTATCATCCTCAGTTAGGGTAATATGCTTCATATTGTTGGATTGCCCCGCCTGGCTGGTCGCTTCCAAATTGAGGAATTGAATGATCTTGGAAGGTGATGAGTCCATTAGTATTGTGTGAGAGGCGGTGGTGAAGATCTCCCCTTGGATTAGTTAATCTTTGTAAAATTGGGAAGTATTGATTGATGGTGTAGTTTTGTCAGGGAGTTTGGGAGGAATTTGATGTGAATCACCTAAATTTTGTTGTAGTAAGAAGTTGGACATTCTCTCTCGGTGAATTCTTAAAGTTGAATGTCTTCATTCATAGTACTGCTACAAATTTTTAAATTGTGGCTCATCATTTACTTATTCAAACAAACAGTCCAACTCAAACAGCATATGTATCAAATTATCGAAAAAAACATGTCGGTATAATTGAAATAGAATCAAACATATTACCTTGTCATAATGCTTATGCAGTCTACATCAACTAAAAAAAAAAGTCAAAATAAATGACCCAAGGCAATAATGCAAACATGACAACATAAATACACGTAATATATGAATTAATTGACATACAACTCGACGATAGAGGTACAACAATCTATAGGGATAGCAAACGGGACGGTGCGGGTTTAAGCTTACACGAGGCGAGGTGAGTTTAAGTTTTCGCAGTGCGATGCGAGTGCGGAGCAGGTTCAAAAATATTTTAAAATTCAAAACGGTTGCAGGGCGATTGCGTGTTAGACAGTTTTAACTTTTGGGTAATACATGTATCGTACGTTACTGCTCTTCATTTAAAAAAAATCAATTGTTTTGTACATTTCTGTTCAAGTAAATTTCTGATAGACTTTCTCAGTGGTATTTGGCATTTATAATTTTTCCCTTGCTTATCTTTAACATTTTTTTTAAAAAAAAATTGTTAGTTCATTTATCTCCTCCTCTTTTTCTTGCTCCTTTAAGCTTAAATTTGCAGGCCATATTCTAGCTATGATCTAAACGTAGATACTACAAATCATTCAAGCTCTTTTTCTTCTTTTTTATTTTCTTTAAATTTCTTTAATGGTAACACTTTTTGACAGGTTTATTTTTGTGCAAACTTCATAGTTCTCAAAAAGAAAAAAGATATTTATGAGATTCAGTGTCTTATTATTAATTAATCATAAAATATCGATGCCAGCTTCAGTCGGGTAGGAGTGTTAGCAGTTTTAAAAAGATATATTTAATACCGATTAATACAATTAACTCTCTAATTAAATTACTACTTTTATGGAGTATTATGCTAAAAAATATTTTCTAACAATATAATTAGTAGTAGACAAACGGCCAAGAAAAAGAGAAAAGAAGGCTATAGGTCATTGCTAATTTTTTTCTTCTAAAAAGAAATCAAAGAGAAACTACACCTTAAAAATGAAAAAGAAAAATTTTTGCTTCGCGGGGCTGGTTTATGCGGGTTGGCGCGAGGCAGATTGAAAATAAAAAAATTGTTATGCGATGTGGGGCGAGAGCGGGAGCAGGAGCGAGACGGGGCGGGTTAAAGTCTTTGCGGGTTAAGCTAAACCTGTTCGATAACCGCCCCGCCCGATTGCCATCTCTAACAATCTAGGCTGACCGCCTTTCAAACTTCCTATTCATATCCTCTACCAGCTTAGCCTTTCATGCATTATTTATATCCTACCCAGCTAAGTGCCTCCATGTTTCCTCATATATTTTTTTTGATTTTTCACCCAGTATTCGATACCCGTATTGAAATCCGACTATATTCGAATTCGCATCGCTTAGGGTCTAATTTAGGAAAAAGCATTCCCTACCAAAAAAGTTTTCATGTCCAAGGCTCGAACTCGAGACTTCTAATTAAGGAAAGAACATCCTTATCTGCTGCACCAGGTCCTTTAGTGATCTCTTACTCTTATATACCCGTCTTCCTCGGTTACATATTTGATGTGACTAAAGCGCTAGGGCTTTTCAACATTTTGCAGTAAATCTAAATTAGAGTTCTACATTTTTTTTCATGGCCAAAAAAAAGAAAGAATTACGTATTAATTCTTCTTTCGTGATTGACACAAGAGTACGCAATAATTTGAATTTCTAATAGGATATAAATCCGAAAAAAAAATAGGAATATAAGTAAAATATTATGTGCTTCATATAATTCAAATAAAAGAATATCGAATATTTTTAATTAATTCCAAAGTTCTAAATATTAGGGTTTGTCTGGAAAGTCACTCGGTAGTGGAATTGGTGTAATTACATAGTAATTACGACGACCTGTTTATTTGTCATAGCGCAATTAATTACAGTGTATTACAAACGTACTATTTGATTGCACAATCATATGTACACGATTAGATTAAAATTTAGATGAAGTAATTATTAAAAATTAAAAGTTAATATAATATGTGCCTATAAATAATTTTTTATAAGTATAAATGATATTAGGTTTGGTATTTAAGATGCATATTTTTCTTGAATATACATTAATTAATAATTATTTATTTATAACTAATATTGTAAAATATTTGATATATATTTTCCAAATTAATAATATTTAATTTAATTAATTATAAAAAATAAAAGTATACATTTTGTAAGAACATCAGGGAATGCATGTTTGATAAAAATAAGTTAATATGTATATTAATCTACTAATTCTAACTAAATAATGAACATCATGCAATGTGAAATAACTAGACCATACTACTAAAACAAGTAAATCGGAACCATAAATATAACATAATTTCAAAATTAAAAAATAATAATAATTTAACATGTGTCAAATTCCAACATAATAAAAACAAGTTCCAATACAACTTAAGATTAGGAAACATAATAAGTTTATACCCTCGTTCAACAACGAATATGCCAAGCTTGTTAATGACTCATTATTTTTAATATTAGGAGGTGTAGTTTAAAAAACTAAAATAATAACGCAATCACGCTAAATGAAGAAAATAAAATAAATAAAAAATAAAATATACGAGCAATTATATGAAATCACAAGAAGTAAAGGTAGAGAATAAAAGATAATTAATGTACAAATAAATATATATTTTAAAATTAAAAAAAAAGAAATTAAACTAATGGAAATAAGAAGTTATATAGAAACTAAATTAAAATAAAAACAAAAAGAAGAAATTTAAAAGTAACTTACATTTCAAATTACACTCAATTTAATGTTGACCAGGTAATTACTTTGTCAGACAAACATATCAAACAGTGTAATTATATCAATTACACCCAATCTAATCCCTATGTTGCTTTCCAAACATGATATTCATATTATTAATTATATATATATAGGGAAAATAATTTAACTAAATAAGACTTAGATGAAATTAATTTCTCAGACTTTTATGTGTTCGTGCTTTTAATTTCCTAGTATGAATTAATTTGTCAAAACTTTATTAACTAAAAAATAAATATCCTAAACCTAAAAAGTGAAAATTTAATACTCCTAAATATTACTCCGTTCGTTCCAATGTATGTGAACATGTGTGACTAGGCATGGAGTTTAAGAAAAAATAAAGACTTTTGGAATTTGTTGTCCTAAACAAGAAAAAGGGCCCAGAGTATTTATATGGTTATAAAAACTTCTCATAAAGTTGGAAGTTTAAGCTAAATTATTTCTAAATTTAGAAGAAATTATTCTTTTGAGATGACAAAAAAAAAGTTCACATAAACTGGGACGGAAGGTGTTCTGGAATAAAAAGTCAACGAAGCTTCCCTAGTATGAATCGAAAGTGCTTCAAATTCTAAAGAACCGGAAGGAATTGAAGAATCAAAATTTTAAATATTAGGAGATAATTAAATAATTATATCTAAATAATATAAAATTAATTAAATGAATATTCTTAAATATTAAAGAAATAGTCGATTATTATACAAATAAATAGATAGATAGATAATAAATATAAATTTGACAATTAATTGCACACAAGTCACTATCTTTTTATATCAACCACGTGATTCTAACCATTCGATGAATATTTCGTTCAATAATATATAAGTGGACAAAGTTAAAACTTCAATTTTTTTAATTTTTTTTTGGAATAATTAGATTAGGTAGTAAGATAAGATAGAATGAACAACAGTTAAATTTTGAAGTGGTTTACCGAGACAAAAAGCACAACAGTAACACTATTAAGGAGAACTATTCATACTTTTCAGATATTTACGTATATATCCTGTGTAATTTCAATTGTATATATAAATCTCTATACTTTCATATATTATCCGAAAAAATTATATTATAATATGATTAAATTTGCATGGGACGCCCTATTTGGTCGTCCCTATTTAACCTATACTCATATTTTTAAAATTATTTAACTTATACCCTAATTTTGACAACTTCAGACTCGTCGTTGCCTCCTATTCTTCTCCTGCGACCTATGCGCTCCTTTCTTCCTCTTATTCTTTTCCTCTTCTTCTTTTCTCTCTCAAACATGTTATCGTTTCTGAAAATTGGACAAAGTGACAAATCAAGAAGAAAGAAAGACTCGTCACTGCCTCTCAAACATAGAGGCAGACTTATGTGTATGAATAAGGGGTCACCGGATCCCGTAAACTTCGGCCGAAATTCTGTATATATATACGTATATACCTTGAAAATGATTAATTTAAAGCAGTTGACACCCTGAACACTAAAAACATTTAAGGGGTACTGGTTGAGCAGAATAATGTGCCCCATCGCGTAAAAATTCTAGGTACGCCTCTGCTCAAATATTAATACATACCAACACAAAATACGTAAATAATAAAACAAGAGTTTATTGTCAAAACTCGAAGAAGCATCAACTGAAGTTTGGGACTGCAGGGCCAAACTTCAGACATTACCAGGTTAAATTTTGTCTGAAGTTTGCAACTATCATGCCAGAAAAAATTATCTGAAGTTCAAATATAACAAACTGATTTTGTCTGAAGTTTGCACTACAAACTAAAGAACTTTAGACTAATTTGTCTGAAGTTTGCACTACGAAATAAAGTTTTTTTTATTACTTTTGCAAGTCAGGCCAAACTTCAAACAAAACTATATGAAATTTTACTTTGATATGGTCACACTTAAGGCAAAAAATTTTGAAGTTTAAACTTCAGACATAAATTCTGCTATTTCAGGCCCCGTATGTTTGAAGTTACCTGAAAAATGATTACGCTAGTATTTTTTTTTGTAAAACAGATATAAGTTAAATGCTGATCAAAAGCTGAGTATAGATACAAATGTCGCATAATATGCTATTAAAATATTACATACTTATCGCAATAAGATAAGATGTGCTAAGTAGGATACTTATTACAATAATGTACGTGTAATTCTTTCTTCCTGTTTTTAAATAGACGAAAAATAAAAAATTGAAGTGGGCACGTGGCAAGAAACTGAAAGATGAAGAATTCAAAGAAATGCATGCACACAAAACCCTCACCACCTTTAATTTGTGTCTTTGTCTTACTCTCATATTATTTTCGTGACTCTCTTTCTCTTTTTAACTTTCTTGTGTTTTTTTTTCCTCCTTAACAAAAATCAAAATGATTAGTGTACTACTTTTCATGCAAATCTAATTTAATCCCAATCACTGCCTCCAATTTCTCAGCCACAGCTTTAATTCCACATTCTTATTATTTTCTCTACAACCGAAAAACAAAATTTCAAATTATTTTTTGAAATTTTAACTGAAAGAACAAGTTTAAAGAAGAAGAAGAAGAAGGCGGTGGCCGGTGGTGGGTTCGGTGTATTGAGGATCTGAAATTGGTTATATTCTGTTAACTGCCGGAATTAATAAAAGCAATTTTCATATGCACTTCATTTGTTTGATTTAATGTCTATTTGAATTGCTATTGTACTCTTCAAGTTTGTAGTATTGTCATATATAATGGTTATGTAATATAAGGAAACAGTGTAATCTGTGTTTTTTGATAATCGTGGTGTCCGGCTAGTTTGCACGCAACGCACCTGTACTGATTCCACATGTATTTGCTACCTGCCACCAGCACACATACGGATAACAGTGAGAAGAAATCACTTAGTGTTTTTAGCTACGCTTAGATTTGAACATGAAATCTCATGATTCTCAGCCTATTTCGTTGACCATCAGGCCACACCCTTGGTGGTGTAGCGTAATCTGTGTTGTTTGATTTATCCGCAGTAATTTGGTTTTCAGTCTATATAAGATGCTGAAGAGAGAGCTGCAAAAATAAAAGATGTTTCTTTTATGGTAAAGTAGCAATTCCACTGTAAAGTTGAGCTAAATCGTGAAAAGGGTTTGAGTTAAACTCACTTCTTTTAGGTGTTGTGGTGAGGATTTGGGTGGAGAAAATAAAATTGGTACTTATCATTTTTCTTTTGTGATTTTTGCCTTGAATGGAGAATTAGTTCGTATTGGAATGAAATAGGTCCAAATAGAGCGGAGACTTTGGGATTGAGGTGTAGTTTATCGATTGATATTCTTTTGTGATTTAAGAATTTTATTATCTTTTACCTTTTCCAATTGTGATTGCTTTGTCTAGAATTTATTTTCTTTTGACTTTTTCAGTTGTGATTGCTTTGTCTCATATTAACAGTCTCCACTAATGGCCGACAAAATAGAAGTCTGAGCTAAAAGAACACCTGCTGTGAGATATGAGATATCCCAACTAAAGCTTGATTGTCATTTCTTTAGATGTTGGAGAATATTTGAATTGGTAGTTGTAGAATCTCTAGCGGATGATAGTAGGCAGTGATGCGTATGATAATCTGAATGTGCGCTGAGTTCCCTTTTTCTTTATGCAGTATATATTGGAGACACATACATATTGGTAGTAGCACGAGCAGTGGCAGATGATTTTTAGATAATGATGAGCATGATATCCTGGAGTTGCATTCATGGATACGCCTGAAAATAAGAAGCTCAATGAGATAGTTGACATAGTAAAATCATGGATCCCGAGAATGACAGAGCAGGTGAGTGTGTCCAGGGATTTCTGGATGCCCGACCAGAGCTGTAGGGTATGCTACGAGTGCGACTCTCAGTTTACTGTATTTAACCGCAGGCATCATTGCCGTCTCTGTGGCCGAGTTTTCTGTGCCAAATGTGCATCAAACTCTGTTCCTGTCCCAAATGAGGAGCCCAAGGCTGGCCGGGAAGATGGAGACAGGATAAGGGTTTGTAACTTCTGTTTTAAGCAGTGGCAGCAGGGGTTAGCCACAGTTGATAGTAGGATGAACCTTTCTAGTCCAGGCCTCAGCCCATCTCCTTCTACCACAAGTTTGGCCAGCAACCAGTCGGGCTGTACTTGTAACAGTGGTAGCAGTGGTAGTTCAACTGTTTACCCTACCGGGCCATATCAGCATGTAACATGCAGCTCATGCCAAAGCGCTTCTCAATCAGCTCAGATGGGTCCTGCAGCTCTCAAGCAAGACCAAGAAACAGCTCTGGGGAATCCAGATTTTGGTCATGTTGTCTCTTGCTACAGGTATCTATTATTAGTGTCATATGTACAGACAAACAACATGTATAAACAGGATTTCATTTCCTTTACGCCCCTCTTGCTAGTTTGCTGACACATAAAAATTGCATAATCGCTGCAATCTTTCCCTCCCAAGACCCCCTCCCTCCCCAGATCCCACTTGTGGGACTAAACTGGTTTTGTTGTTGTCATTGCTGCAATCTTATTTAATATATGATCAAAAGCCTAATTTGCATGTTGTTAGATCTACATATGAACAGCAAGCTTTTAGCTGATCTTTATATGTGATCCTGGATTAAAAAACCATCTATATTACAGTGCTTCAATTAATAGAAGATACTTTTTCAAGGTTCTTTAACATTTTTTAGTTTTTTGATTTATGGCTCTTCTATTAGTGCTTTGATTTATTGTCTGTCCATTTGTGAGTTGTAAAGCCTCACTGCTTTAGAATAACTTTCAGTATTTAGTTGCTGATTGTTGCTATGTAAAGAATTTCTGGGATAATAGTTGATTGGTAAAATTGATCAAAGGTATTCTCTAGCTAAGCAAATTTAAACCCCAGTTGGATTTTACCAACTGGTCTTGATCTTGTAAACCTAACAAAGAATAAGAAACTTAATGTCGCCCCATTGTTGCTATATTTAGAGCTGGACATGAGCTGAATCATACCAGCTTTGAAGGTTTGAACTTGGTTTAGCATATATACAAGGCTCGAATCGAGCTTAACCTTGTTTGGATTAAGTTTTTACGAGCTCAATCTCGGCCTCAACTCGGTTCTTTTGTATAACAAACTAAGCTCGAACTCGTTCATATAATTAGTTGGATCAAGTCATTTAGACAAATTAGAAATAGGATTTTATTTATGCCATGTCAACACCAGATCATAGGTGTGACATCAGATGACTGAAGATTTTAAAACGATGGGATAGACCTATATGACTTGGACGAAGCATGTCTGGAAAGACGTACAGTTTTTTAAAATTTATGTGGACTTAGCAAAGAACAAAATATATTGGAAGCAAAATATCCTTAAAGGCAACACCAACTACTTGAAATTTAGGTTAGTCGTTGTAAGCACACTTGCATTAGGTCAAGTGTTTGAAAGAGTTTTTAAAGCTTGAATGCAGATTGTATGAAAATGTATGGATATGTCTAAGATTTAGAGGATCCCTAGTTTTAGATAATCTTAGGACACATTGTGGAGTAGTGCAATGAATGTGTCCAATTAGAGCACATCAGATATTAAGGATTTATATAGCTGACCGCAACTAGTTTGAGATTGAGGGTTAAATGTTGTTGTTGGCGTTCGATTTATGTAGTATAGGCAAATAACTCAGTTAAAAAACTATATTCGAGAGCTAAAGGAGAAACTCTATGTGTGCCCCCGGTGGTGGGGGTGGTGCTAAGGTTTACCTGCTGCTGGTTTCACCGGAGAAAATGATGAGGAATGGAATTTCCAAAAAAAGAAAACTAGAGAAAGCAAAATTCGCCAGATAAGGAAGGGAGAATCTGATAGCCATGTGGCCTAGGTTAGTAGGAGTTGTGGCCTGTGGAGGTCACTCCTGATGTTGAAGGCGGTTAATTGAAATTATGATGATGAAATGGAGGAGGAGAGAAAAGAGCCCCGGTGGTCACGGTGTGGAGTTTGAAAGACCGGAAGGCTTGACAAATTGGAAACACTGAAATGGAAAGTATCCTGAGTTTTCGCGAGTATTAAATGGGTTGAGCTTTTGCAAGTTTGTTCTGTTTGATAAACTTTACGGCGACGGCGGACTGTATAAGGGAGGCAGCGAGAGAGGTGTTGGGAGTTACGAAAGGTTACTCTGGCGAGCACCGAGGCGACTGGTGGTGGAATGACGTGGTTCTAGATAAAGTGGAAGCCAAGAAAGCGGCTTACATTAAGTTAGTAGAGAGCACCGACGAGGATCAGAGGAGAGCGAACAGAGAAAGATATAAGGAGGTTAGGAAGGAGGCGAAATTAGCGGTCACAAAGGCTAAGACTGCTGCATTTGGTCGGCTGTATGAGGAACATAGGGGCAAAGGTGGGGACAAGAAGTTATTTCGGTTGGCCAAAGCGAGAGAGAAGAAGGCTCGCGACCTGGATCAAGTGAGGTGCATCAAAGACGAGGACGGTCGAGTATTGATGGGGCACTCCGAAAGCCACCGCAACTTTAGGTATTGTAGGCGCTTTAAGGTTGAGAAGGTCGTGGGTGCGATGGGTAAGATGAGTCGGGGCAAAGCTTTCGGACCAGATGAGATTCCAGTAGAGTTTTGGAGATATGCGGGTAGAGCAGGCTTGGAGTGGCTGACTGGGTTGTTTAATGTTATCTTCAGGACGAAGAGGATGCTTGATGAGTGGCGGTGGAGTACAATGGTTCCGGTGTACAAGAACAAAGGTGATATCCGGAATTGTAACAACTATAGGGGTATCAAGTTACTAAGTCATACCATGAAAGTTTGGGAGAGGGTGGTGGAAGGGAGGATAAGGAGGGCGGTGTTTATATCGGAAAACCAGTTCGGGTTCATGCCGGGTCGTTCTACTACGAAAGCTATCCATCTTATCAGGAGGTTGGTGGAACAATACAGGGATAGGAAGAGGAATTTGCATATGGTGTTTATTGATCTAGAGAAGGCGTATGACAAGGTCCCCAGAGATGTCCTTTGGAGATGTCTGGAGGTGAAAGGTATGCCGGTGGCTTACATTAGGGCAATAAAGGATATTTATGATGGAGGTATGACTCGGGTTAGGACTTTGGGAGGTGACTCGGAGCCTTTTCCGGTGGTTATGGGGTTACACCAAGGTTCTGCGCTCAGTCCGTTCTTATTTGCCCAGAGGTGTCGTGGTGTATGTTGTTCGCTGATGATATAGTTCTGATTGATGAGACGCGATGCGGCGTTAATGGGAGACTGGAGGTATGGAGGCAGACTCTGGAGTCTAAAGGTTTCAAGTTGAGTAGAACTAAGACGGAATATGTGGAATGTAAGTTTCAGCGACGTGACGGGGGAAGCGGATGTGGAAGTCAGGCTTGACTCACAGGTCATCCTCAAGAGAGAAAGTTTTAAGTACTTAGGGTCAATTATCCAGGGTGATGGGGAGATCGACGGAGATGTTACGCACCGTATTGGAGTGGGGTGGATGAAATGGAGGTTAGCGTCTGGAGTCCTGTGTGACAAGAATGTGCCACCGGAACTCAAAGGTAAGTTGTATATAGCGGTGGTTAGACCGGCAATGTTGTATGGGGTTGAGTGTTGGCCAGTCAAGAATTCACATATCCAGAAGATGAAAGTAGCAGAAATGAGGATGTTGAGATGGATGTGTGGGAAGCGCGGCTTAGATGGTTCAGACACGTGCAGAGGAGAAGACTAGTTGCCTTGGTTAGGAGGTGTGAGCGGTTGGTTTTGGCAGGTACGAGAAGAGGTAGAGGGCTGCCTAAGAAATATTGGGCCGAGGTGATCAGACAGGACATGGCGCGGCTCCAGATTTTCGAGGACATGGCTCTTGATAGGAAGGTGTGGAGGTCGAGCATTAGGTAATAGGTTAAGGGGTAGTCGAGCGGTTCCCCCTTTGTCCGGGTTTCCCTCTTTGTACCGACGAGTATGATAGTGTTTTGTCTAGCCCTGCTAGCGATTTATGTTGTGTTTCACACTTTTGCATAATATTTGTGTTACTGCCTTTTCATTTATTTGCTGTCTCTCACGTTGCTAATATTATTTTTCGGGTTTTGTTATCACATATCTATTGTCTCTGAGTCGAGGGTCTCCCGGAAACAACCTCTCTATCTCCTTCGGGTAGGGGTAAGGTCTGCGTACATTCTACCCTCCCCGTACCCCACTGATGGGATTTTACTAGGTAGTTGTTGTCGTTGTCGTTGTTCTGTTTGATAAACTTTAACATGGATCCTTTTTTTGCCTTGATATACATGTGTTGAGAGGGTGTGACATGGGTATAGGTTCTTAATGAAGGTTGTTAAAATTAGCCAAAAACTGAAACTGTACTGAACACTTGTGAGCGACCCATATCGGATATGGTTATGTACCTTAGTCCGTGTACAATAGCTTGCCATGGGGGCCCACTCTGTTATGACCCAAGTATGAGCTTGTATGAGCGGAGCAAGCTTTACTTGGATATGCCAGTTCATTTACTGCTATATCATATTGTAGTCCAGTAAAATCTCTCTCGAATAAAAAAGGGTGATTTATTTGTTATCTCTAGGTCAAGAGTCTTCTTGCGACAAATTCTTATTCGGTTATTCCCAATTTGAAACCTGTCGTTAAGGGGTTATAGAAACTCAACGCCGCTCGTAGCTCCAATATTATAATACAAAGGTCTAATACCCCTGCCTTAACCTATCCAAGTACTAAAGACCCATAACGGCATATTTGGATCGTGACCAAGGTTTTTTTTTCCTTGCGGCTCTGCCTTGTCTACAAGTTTAAGGATTTTTGGGAGGGGAGAGCTATATTTTATGAGGAGCACCCTCTGAGTTGCTGGTTTGATTATCTTGTATGGACCAAGCATGTATAGTATTATCATGACAGATAGATGAGACACCTGAAATCAGACCTTTACTTTACCTGCTCTTATGTATAATTTCATGTATTATTTCTAGGCAAATATCATCTATTCAGTGTATGTTTCAGTTAGCTATCTTACTTAGCATTGCTATGGCAGGAGTGACGATGAGGATGATAATTATGGTGTTTGTGGATCACATTCGGAGCCAAGGCACTTTACTCCACCAGATGTCTATTATGGTGCTTTCAACTACAAGGAGATGAATAATATTTGTGGACCAACCAACAACCAACCTGCTGAAATTGAATCAAGTAGTGTAAATTCTTCATTATTGGCAGAGAAAAGTGAATGGCACAACTCAGAAGGGGTGAAAGAGCTTGGGAATGAAGCAGATACTTGTATCAATGGTATCGAGCATGAAGGTCCTCCTCCTTATGATGTGAATGATACAGATAATGCACCTGTTGACTTTGAGAATAGTTATTTACTCTGGTTGCCACCAGAGCCAGAAACAGAGGAGGATGACAGAGAATCTCTTTTATTTGACGAGGATGATGATGGTGGTGAAGAAGCCCCAGGGGAGTGGGGTTACATGGATTCATCGTGCAACTTAGCTGGTGGAGAGTACTATAGTAGGTATAGGTCAACCGAAGAGCATAGAAATGCCATGAAAAATGTAGTTGATGGACATTTTAAAGCTTTGATTGTGCAGCTTTTGCAAGTTGAAAAAATTCCTCCAGCTGAGGAGGATAATGAAGAGAGTTGGTCGGAGATAATCACATCTTTATCCTGGGAAGCTGCTACACTTCTAAAGCCTGACATGAGTCAAAATGGAGGAATGGATCCTTGTGGATATGTGAAGATTAAATGCATTGCCTGTGGACATCGTAGAGAAAGGTTTTTCTACATCAGATTATATGGCTTTCTATTATGACCTAAACTAAACTTTCTCATATACCTTCTTTTCATCTTCTCTGTATAAGAATTACAAATAAACCTAACTTTCGACACCAAAACAAAATGTTCCTGTTGTCTATCGTTGTCTATCGTTGCAGCTCAATTGTGTTCCCCCTGATTCAAATTTGATACTTGCTTATTTTAGTTATTGACTTCAGTTTGTCTTTGATTAGACTCCTATTCTGTGCTGCGATTACTTCTGATTGTCAACTGAGGAAGTACGGGAAAAATATTATTGGTTAATATTCTATGTTACAATAAGCCCTATTTGTATGTGTACATAACACATAACCTACTCTATTACATAAGGGATTATGATTAATTACATACATTCACATAACTATTCTAACACTCCCCCTCAAGTTGGTGCATATAAATCATATGTACCGAGCTTGTTATATATGTAGTTAATACGAGGACCAGTGAGGGACTTGGTGAAAATATCTGCAAGCTGATCATTCGACTTCACAAACTTTGTAGCAACATCTCCCGAGAGTATCTTTTCTCTAACAAAGTGATAGTCAATCTCAATGTGTTTAGTTCTACCATGGAGCACTAGATTTTACGCAATATGAAGAACAACTTGATTATCACACACAAGTCCCATCTGACTAATCTCACCAAATTTCAACTCTTTGAGCAACTGTTTGATCCAAATTAGCTCACATGTCGCCATAGTCATTGCTCGATATTCTGCTTCTGCACTAGACCGAGTAACCACATTATGTTTCTTGCTCTTCCAAGACACCAAATTTCCTCCTACTAAGACACAATATCCAGACGTAGTTAGTCTATCAAAAGGTGATCCTGCCCAATTAGCATCTGAGTATCCAACGATCTGCTCATGGCCTCGATCCTCAAACAATAAGCCTTTGCCTGGAGCTGATTTTATATACCGAAGAATGCGGACAACTGCATCCCAATGACTATCACAGGGAGAATCCATTAACTGACTCACAACACGCACAGGAAAGGAAATGTCAGGTCTAGTCACTGTGAGGTAATTTAATTTACCAACCAACCACATATATCTTGCAGGATCACTAAGAGGCTCCCCCTGTCCTGGCAGAAGTTTAGAATTCGGATCCATCGTAGTGTCAACAGGTCTACAACCTGTCATTCCTGTCTCTTCAAGAATATCTAAGGCATACTTCCCTTGTGAGATCACAATACCTGAGTTAGACTGAGCGACCTCAATACCCATAAAATACTTTAATCTGCCCAGATCCTTAGTCGGAAAGTGCTGAAAGAGAGGTTGCTTCAACTTACTAATATCATCCTGATCATTGCCGGTAATAACAATATCGTCAACATAAACGACCAGATTTCGATAAAATACAGAGTGATCAGCTTCACTACAAGTGATGCCAAACTCCTGAATAACTATGCTGAACTTACCAAACCAGGCTTGAGGAGACTGCTTTAGACCATAGAGGGACCGGCACAACCGACATACAAGGCCACTAGACTCCCCCTGAGCAACAAAACCAGGTGGTTGCTCTGTATAAACCTCATCCTCAAGGTCACCATGAATAAAATCATTGTTAATGTCCAACTGATAGAGAGGCCAATGGCGAACAGTAGCCATGGATAGAAAAAGGCGGACTGATGC
The DNA here is from genome assembly GCA_005239525.1 of Nicotiana knightiana. Lineage (NCBI taxonomy): Eukaryota > Viridiplantae > Streptophyta > Magnoliopsida > Solanales > Solanaceae > Nicotiana > Nicotiana knightiana. Next base: position 10,358 of record ML435130.1, on the reverse strand, counting down.
TATTTTAGCCACGGGAGAGAAAGTACCACTGTAACCGAGTCCAAATATCTGAGTATACCTTTTGGCAACAAGACAGGCCTTAAGTCGATCAACCTGACCATTTGGACCAACTTTGACTGCATACACCCAAAGACAACCAACAGCCGATTTACCCGAAGGAAGAGGAACAAGCTCCCAAGTACCACTCGTATGTAAAGCAGACATCTCGTCAATCATAGTATGTTGCCAACCGGGGATGAGACAGTGATTCACCTGTAGACTTAGAGATGGAAACAGAGGACAAAGATGACACGGATGCACAATGGGATGATGACAGATGATAGTAACTTAAACCGACATAATGGGGATTAGGATTAAGTGTGGACCATATACCTTTTCGTAGTGCAATCGGTTGATTAAGAGGAGACAAGTCTGCAGTATTAGCAGGGTCAGGTGCAAGACGAGAATCAACTGGGCCTGACGCTGGGTGCGGACGACGATGATAAGTCAGGAGTGGTGGAGCTGTAAAAGGTTGAACTGGACTAGGTGGTGGAACTGGACTCGGTGGTGGGTGGAGCTGCAACTGGAGTTGTAGGTGGTGGAGCTGCAACTGGAGCTATGGAGGAAGATGAGTGGGAGATAGTGATTAAATCTCCAAAAGACGGAACTGGTAGCACCTCAGAAATATCTAACTGATTAACTGGACCTGTGAAGTATGATTGGGTTTCAAAGAAGGTAACATCAACAGACATAAGAAACCGCTGGAGGTCAGGAGAATAACATCAATATCCCTTTTGCGTTCTCGAGTAACCTGGAAATATGCACTTAAGAGCACGAGGAGCTAACTTATCTTTTTCGGAGTAAGGTCATGAACAAAACACGTACTCCCAAAGACACGGGGTGGAAGAGAGAACAAAGGTAAGTGGGGAAACAAGACAGAGAATGGAAGTTGATTCTAGATAGCTGAAGATGGCATACGATTAATAAGATAGCAAGACGTAAGAATTGCATCCCCCCAAAAATGCAGCGGAACATGAGATTGTATGAGTAGGGTACGAGCAGTTTCAATAAGATGTTTATTCTTTCTTTCAGCTACCCCATTTTGTTGGGATGTATACAGATAAGATGTTTGATGAATAATCCCATGGGAGTTCATAAACTGCTGAAATGAGGAAGACAAATACTCTAGGGAATTATTACTACAAAATGTGCGGATAGAAACCTCAAATTGATTTTGAATTTTAGCGTGGAAGGTCCGGAAAATAAAAACAACTCAGATCGATTTTTCGTCAAAATATCCAAGTGCACCTGGAATAATCATCAATGAAACTGACAAAGTAGCGGAATCGCAAGGTAGAACTGACCCGACTAGGACCCCAAACATCTGAATGGAGTAAAGTAAAATGTGACTCTGCTCGATATTAAGACGCCGCGGGAAATAGGAGCAGGTATGCTTACCGAGCTGACATGACTCACACTCTAGAGTGGACAAGTGAGATAAGTCAGGTGCCATTTTCTGAAGTTTTGACAAACTGGGATGTCCCAACCGTTATGTAATAAATCTGGTGAATCAGTAACAGGACAAGTTATTGAAGGAAGACAAGATGCGAGTCCATGTGATTTTGCAAAGATAAGGTAATAAAGTTCATCTGATTCACGTCTGGTACCAATGATCCGCCCTGTACTGCGTTCCTGTATAAAACAAGGTCATCAAGAAATAAAACAGCAGATTTAATTGATTTGGCTAAGCGACTAACGGCTATGAGATTAAAAGGACTACCGGGAACATAAAGAACTGAGTCTAAAGGTAAGGAAGAAAGTGGACTTGCTTGACCTATTGCAGTTGCCATGGTATGTGACTGTTGGAAGAGATTGAGAATATGAAATACTAGTGAAAAGAGATTTGTTACCAGAAATATGATCAGATGCACCTGAATCAATGACCCAAGACGCAGAAGTTGAAGATTGGGAGGCACAAGTCATGCTACTATCTGTTGGAACAACAGAGGCTAATCCTGAAGATGTCTGTTTACGTGCTTTGTACTGAAGGAACTCAATATAATCCGGTAAAGAAACCATCTGGATTGGATCCAACGGATTGTGAGGTAAAGGCTTCTGATACGAACGCCATTATAATATTGCGCCGAAAAAGCACAAATTTTCTGGAAATTACACGCCGGAAAAATCTCAAAGTGCTCGGAATAAAAAAAAAACAGTATGGGCCTGGTCGGAATTACTAGAAGATTAGGTTGTCCTGAAGAAATTTTCGAAAAAGATGGTCGGAACACTGTTCACCCGCCGCCGGCGTCAGAAGCTCTGGAGGCGCATGAGAGCGCGTGGACGGGGTTCTGCTGGTGTGGTTTTCTGGGGTTTGGTCGCCTGAGAAATCCGCACCTGCTAGTGGTGTTATTTTCGTAAAAAACCTACCGGAGAAGGGATTTAGTTAAAAAATAGCCTGAAAGTCACTGGAAAAAGGCACAGACTGACCCGAACTCGCTGGTAACTGCACAACGAGGATTTCTCACTAATTGCTCCGATACCATGTGAGAAAGCACGAGAGAAAATATTATTGATTAATATTCTATGTTACAATAAGCCCTATTTATATGTGTACATAACACATAACCTACTCCTATTACATAAGGGACTAGGACTAATTACATACATTCACATAACTATTCTAACATCAACCAAATAACTGCAGGCTCCATGATGCAGGAATCAGATTTTCGAGTTGCTTGTTTTTTTGCTTGCACAGATTCTAAGTGATGTTTTTAAATTGGTGCTAAATGTTAACTTTTCCATCAGGAGCAATCCTATCGAATGATTCTTTCACTTGGTTTCTGGCATCATTGTGCTTTATTTTTCCATTAAATTATTGCTCATACTATGAAAGTTTTCTAAAGTTTATTTTCCTTCTGCTGATAAAATTCTCCTTTATGCTATTTATTAGTATGGTGGTTAAAGGCATTGTTTGTAAGAAAAATGTGGCGCACCGGCGAATGACCTCAAAAATAGATAAGCCTAGACTCCTAATTCTTGGAGGAGCACTGGAATATCAACGGGTGGCTAACCATTTGTCAAGTTTTGACACTTTATTGCAGCAGGTTTTCACTCAATCCAATTCTTTATTGATAATTTTTAGTTACTTGATAGGACAAGGAAATGCAATTCTGCCCCCAGACTGCAGGATCTTTTTCCTGTTCAGCACCTGGTTATCATTTTATCTCTTAGCTATACCTCCTTATCACTCTTTGTCCTTCTCTGGACATTTTTCAAGTTCGTATATAGATTAAGTTTTTGTGCAAAATGCACCATCTATCTTGTTCTTTTTCCTTGCACATCAACTCATACTAATAGTTCTATCTACTTAATAAAACTGTAGAAGCCTTTGCCTCATAGAAAAGGTTTGAATTGGTTTTATATCATATACTGACCATGAAAACAAAATTAACGACTGAAATACATGGATAAAATAATGGCTGGTCCATGATATGGAATTGTTTTCTTTAAGATTCTGAAGTGAACTATTTAAAAGAAGCTGGGGCAACCTAATATGTACAATATCATTGCTATTGCTTTGGAGAGATTTTTGAGTTTCTAGGATCCATTTCCTGTACATTTTTTCTTTATTGTTCAAGGAAGTATAATGATTTCAGCAACACGTAAGTGCTGTCAAAATTTACCATTTCCTGTACATTTATTTGCTGGGTAGTACTTTGAATTTGGGAAATTTTTAGATTTGGTTAGTCATTTTTTTGGTTGGGCTGGAAGGAGGAAGAGTTGCTTGAGGGGGGAGAAAGAGTGGAAAGGTAAGAGGTATTTTCCCTTGTTTGATTAGCAAGTAAAAGATAAGTGAAGGTAAAAGTGGAGGGTAATACTTCCTTTCTTCATCAATCTTTTGATCCTTCCAGAATTGGACAAAAAGGAAGAAGCAAATGTATACTAGTTCCTTTCCAGCTAGTACTGAAAACCGAAAGGTACTATAAGATACATCCCTTGATGGAAGAAACTCACAAAGTCTCCCCCTCATTTTCGAGTTAAACGGAGTATTAGACCTAAATTTGTATCTTCTAGTCCAATGCGTATTGTCAATCAGTTTATTCTATTTTTGACAAGAAGTTGCAATTGTATCTGTTGTAACATAGAAAACTATGTCTGTGCTGATGGAAGATCTTGGACGGACTGCAGACTGGGGAGGTAATAAGTATGGGGAAGTTGGGGAATGAGAAGGACAAGGAAACGAGAGGATGCAACAGGGGAAGCTGGTTAGTGAGTCTATGATGGTTGAGGGGGTAGGCTCAAGGAGGTCTCTTCTATGTGCAAGTATTTCAGTATTGTACTTCACGATTTTCTATAAATTCTGTTATATTCAAGTTCTGTTTGATTCTGTATCAGTTTATTCTGGTTTTGTTTTCCTTTTCATCAAAATAGTAGACTGGTTCTTGTGGTGACTTTTACAATGTACTTTCTTAGTATTCACTGGATAATACAATAGATGCCAACAACATACCCAACATACCCAGTGTAATATAATAGAGACCATAGGGAGAATATTTTTTCAAGGGAGTAACTGAAATGATAATTAGGGGCTACGCCGCTACGGTGCCCTTTACGCTCATTGGAGGTGTTTCTTTGGTTTCCCGTAAGCTGGAATACTCTAACTTCTTGTTATCCATGGTATTGAGAAAGGCATATTAGGGATGCCCAATTGCATTATTTGGTTCACTTTTACTTGGATTCACATTGTTTGGTTCATAACTTTTACTTGGATCATTCTTTCTTCAGGAAATGGACCATCTAAAGATGGCTGTTGCAAAGATTGATGCTCATCATCCAAGCATTCTGTTAGTAGAGAAATCAGTATCTCGATTTGCGCAGGAATACCTGCTTGCAAAAGACATATCTCTGGTTCTCAATGTGAAGCGGTCACTTTTAGAGCGTATTGCCCGTTGTACAGGTGCACAAGTAGTCCCTTCAATTGATAATCTTACAACGCCAAAGTTAGGGTACTGTGATTCGTTCCATGTTGATAAGTTCGTAGAAGAGCATGGTAGTGCTGGGCAAGCTGGAAAAAGATTGACAAAGACCTTGATGTTTTTCGAGGGATGCCCAAAGCCATTTGGTTGTACTGTAAGTCACATGTTTAATGGCTTGTTCAGTTGTATGATAGCTGGAGCATGAAATAAATCTGAATTGTGTGGCATACTACATTCTACAAGTTTAGTTTACACCCAATTTCTTTATGGTCGACATGGGTATATTTCTTCTTTGTAGCTTTAACAACTAATAACCAAAACTATTCTTAGTTGAAAATTCTGATAAAGAAGAAAGAATAATCCTTTGGTATAACATACTCATTGGTACGATATGGTATTAAAGTTGACGTCCCGTCCCAATGTTTAAATAAACTTGCTATGAATATGATTTGTTCATCAAGCAGTATGTAAATTATTATGCTCAAAATTATTCAACTTCGGCTTTAGACATGTCCTCTATAGCTTATAGGTACTGTTTATGCATGATCTTAGAAAATGTGAATGTTGCTCCTATGCTGGTGGGAGGTAGCGCATACTGTCCCGACACTATCATCATTTAAAAAAAAAAGGAAATGTTTTACCTATCATTTTGTAATTTAACAGTTTCCTGGTGCAAGTGTCAGAAGTGCGGAAAGCTGATCTCCTCTTTTTGTTGGTGGTGGGTCTCAGATTTTGCTCAAGGGCGCGAACGGGGATGATTTGAAGAAGATAAAACGTGTTATCCAGTATGGAGTTTTTGCTGCTTATCACCTGGCTCTGGAGACATCTTTTCTTGCTGATGAAGGTGCTTCCTTGCCAGAGCTCCCTTTGAAGTCCCCAATTAAAGTTGCATTGCCTGATAAACCATCAACTATTCAAAGATCCATTTCTATGATTCCTGGTTTCTCTCTACCCATAGCCCAGAGACCGCTCGATCACCATTGCCTTGGCATGTCATCTCATTCCTCAACCAACATGTTGTATAGTATCACATCATCCTCCAACAATGCTCCACTGCTTGTTGAACAGTCGAGTTTCCCTGAAGGTTCCAACTCATTAGCTAGTGCTACAACTGCCTCAAATAAGGTAGACCTTTCTGATTGTCTTAATTCCTCACATCATTCAAGGCTTCAGTTCTCAGATCAAGCTGATGAGAGGAATAAAATGGCTCCAAGTGACCCTCATGAAGAATCTCCACTGGACAGAGGTGAAGTTGCAGGAAATGATTATATGCCGAATTTTCCTAGCAATGCTTTGAGAGATGCTGATAGCCTTTCTCATGTTGTGGAAAGTTTACGCACTACTCACACTTCAGAATTGGTGCTACCGGAATTTGATAATAGTTACTTTGAGGAATTAGGCTCATCGAAGCAAGAGTTTCCTTCCTCATCTTCCGATCAGCAGAGTATTTTAGTGTCCCATTCAACACGCTGTGTTTGGAAAGGAACTGTTTGTGAGCGCGCTCATATTTCTCGAATAAAATACTATGGACTCTCTGATATGCCCTTGGGCCGTTTTTTACGGGACCAGCTGTTTGCTCAGGTAATATCTCTCTTCCTCTTTTAAAGTTACACTTGATACATTCTTTGCATGCGTGGTTTATTCTGGTACTTTTTTCTGATATATGTTATACATTAACCAGAATTATAGGTGTCCCTCATGTGAAATGCCGCCAGAGGCACATGTTCGTTGCTATACTCATCGGCAAGGCAGCCTCACAATTTCTGTAAAGAACCTACCTGAACGTATCTTGCCAGGAGAACGGGAAGGAAAGATATGGATGTGGCACAGGTGTCTGCGATGTCCTCGGACCAATGGTTTCCCTCCTCCAACCAGGAGGGTATTGATGTCTGATGCTGCTTGGGGATTGTCATTTGGGAAATTTTTGGAACTCAGTTTTTCAAATCATGCAGCAGCGAGCAGGGTCGCAAGTTGTGGTCATCTTCTTCACCGAGATTGTCTCCGGTTCTATGGGTATGCTGTTTCCTATATGGCATTTTGATGCATTAACTTTTCACACTGGGATTATAATGCCTTCACCTGACTTTAATTTTGTTTAATCAACTACTGAATATCATGTAAACTGTAAAGTATCCAGAGACAGAAACCTGAAGCATCAGAAAAATTATCACGAAGTCACCTGGGATGCATTTCCTCAATATGGTTAAAGTTGGTATCTGTAATCAAGTACTTTTTTCAAATAAACAGTCTCACATAAAGTAGTGAGAATATTACCTTCTACATTGTTAAATTCAGTGCCTAACCCCACTTTATGTGAGAGTTTGTTGACTTGAATTGACTACTATATCCCTTCTGCTACAGCTACTGATGTCAAACTTCCTTCTACGATGAGGTGTAATCATTTTGTTTACTATTTCTTGGTCTGAGAGGTCCTTAATATTGCACGGGTCCTTAGCTTTTTAGTGGTTTGCATGAATACTCTGATGATGTAGCTCATCAGCATGCATCAGCTATCCTAACGGCTTTATGTTTGGTTTTACTGAATCATTTTTGGTCGTTTCCCAATGTTTTTGTGACGTAGAATTCACATTGGGGACTTCTTGTGTTGCTCTCTGACTGAGCATTTGATGCTATTTCTTCTTGCCCTTGATTGAATTACATCATACTTACAGCAACACGATGCTCCCAGAAAACTTGGCAACTGGATAAGTTGCGCAAAAAATAATAACATCGCGGAAAAGGCCTATATTAGGAAAATCTTACAGGTGTATGATTTTCTCGTCAGTTTTACTACTGTTGCACTTGCAGTTCTTCAATGATGATGTTTCCCTGCTCTGGGTTAATATTCTCAGTTGGTGTTGTGTTGTCTTTTGCACGATTGTGGTTGTGGTGCATGTATAATTAACCGGTGTTGCTGGTCCAATATATATATTTATTTTCTATCCACTAAGTTTTCTTTTCTTTTTCTTGTTGCCCAAGCAATGGCTTGTTCTGCACTTAATATTTGGTTTTGTTGCCTCAGGTTTGGGACAATGGTAGCTTGTTTTCGATATGCTCCTATTGATGTTTATTCTGTATTTCTCCCACCTCCAAAGCTTGAATTTAGCCATGATAATCACGAGTGGATTCAGAAAGAAGGTGATGAGGTACAGTTGGACTGAATTCTTGCCTCAATTTGTTACCTCTATATTTCGTTTTTTTTCTTCTTTTTTTCTTCTTATGTACTTATTTTCTGCAAGAGAAGGTGCGCAGAAGGGCGAATGCTTTGTTTGCTGAGGTGTCCAAAGCTCTTCATGCAAAGTTGGAAAAATTTTCTGTTGATAGTAGCTTGAAAGCACCGAATATGAGTGAGCAGATTGCAGAGATGGAAGAAATATTAGAGAAGGAGAAAACTGAGTTTGAGGTGATTCTTTTATTTTCCCCTCCTGTTGTTTAGATACTAATTTGCGTCATCTGCATTGTCGGTGAGGTATAAACAAATTTGTCAGTATGGCTAAGCGAGAAGATAGATATGGTTACCTTTTTGATGTTCAACTGTTTCTAAAGATGACAGCCCAAGTAATTTCTCTCTGTGTGGTGTGGATAACATGTCTCAAACCTTTTAACTTTTTAGGATTGAGAATTTTGGTGAAGTATGTGTTTAAAATTCAGAGGTGCGTTCTCTCACTCTAAGATATGTGAAAATTAATGCAGCAACGAGTTGGAGAAGAAAGAAATAATCAGGGTTCTCTAATAAGAAGTAGCAGTAGAAAAAGAATATGAGACGAGCTAACCCTTAGTGTAGCAACTAGAAAAAAGTTTTTCCAGCCCAATTAGAGGAGGAAAAAAGAAAAAGATGTCTTCCCTAAGCAAGACGGTAAAAAAACAAGACTTGTAAGAGTACATAAGACCATATGAGACAGAGAGGGAAACAAGGTGTATTGATTGAAGAGAGACATCAATCCCAATATGAACATGTGTCCCTAGTAAGTACTGAAAGGAGCTTTCCGTACTAACTGAGAGATCGACTTTGGTAACTCCACTATCCATATGCTTAATCCTTTGACTAGGCGGTCAACCCAGAAGTTGGGAGAAAACCTTCCATTATAAATTTGTGATATAGAACCCTCCCTTTGATAGGTTTCCTCATGCTTTGCCTCACATCTCTTCCTCTTGAGCCATTGAGACCATACACCATACAACTCTTAGGGCTAGGTCCTTGACCTTACCCCCTCTACCGGGGCAATTAGGAACTCCTTCAACTGGTGGACTGTTCCTCTGGGCTGCATTTCAATCACTGCTGTTAATTCGCTCAGTAGATGTACTGATTTGGAAGCTTTAGTGTAAAGGGCACCATCGCTCGAAATAGAACTCTTTCGTCTAATTGGAAGTGTGCCTGATGGTATTTGTCATTAAGGCATCAGACCTCGAGTTTCCTTCCCTTCTGAACAGAAAAGGCAGGTCTTTTATTTCTTCTGTTTACACTTTCCATATGTTGCTTCAAATGACTTTGACTTGTTTCTTACTGGTGTCCACGTTGTTCTAGGGATTATTATGCAAGGTACTTAGTGGGGAAGTCAAAGTTGGTCAGCCTGCAGTTGACATCCTTGAGATAAATCGACTGAGAAGGCAGTTGGTTTTTCATGCTTATCTATGGGACAGACGCTTGATACATCTTTCCAGTTCTCATGGTAAAAATTCCCAAACTCAGGGCAGTTTGACACCACAACTGAAGGAGAAGTGCTTCAGCTCTAGCGAGGAACTTTCTGAAAGGAATGCAATATCGAGACCTGGCAAAAGCTTAGGTAGCTATGATTCAGTTCTTCAGAATGGGAAGACTGAAATAACATCAAATGAAGGAAGACACAATCAGATTCCTGATGGGATTCATGAACGATTAAATATTGATGAGAACTTAACCCATGGGAAAGACACTGAGGCTACAGGAGATGGAAATGTACTGGAACCTGGAAAAAATGTCACACGTGTACTTTCAGATGGAAAGTTCCCTTCTGTGGAAAGTTTTGTGGAAAGTTTATCTGACACTCTTGATGCTGCATGGACTGGTGAAGGCCACCTGGCTATTAAGGAGCATAACAGTGCATTTCCAGATTCTTTCCTTGTAGATTCTTCTGCTTTGACTGGAGTTGCAGCAAACTCAGACGTCGAAAGGTCTATGTGTGGCAAAAGTGGGGCTGTAACACCTCATTTATCTGCAAAATCTGACAATGCGGACTACTTGACCTGGGCAACGGCACATTTTTCAAATTTCTATCGTTACTTCAACAAGAATATCACATCAAATCCACAATTTATTGGTAAATTGGGCGAGCATAATCCTGTTTATATCTCGTCGTTTAGCGAATTGCTACATCAAGGTGGTGCCAGGCTGCTGATGGCTGTTGGTGTTAGTGACATTGT